>JAQIWH010000340.1:0-55077 GCA_034695005.1 Cryptops parisi | reverse complement strand
ATTCGTAAAGGGCCAAATAAAGTTGGTTATATAGGTATTTTACAACCTTTTAGAGATGCTATTAAACTTTTTACAAAGGAAAATACTTTTCCTTTAAGTTCTAATTTTATTCCTTATTATTTGTGTCCTATTTTTGGGATTAGCTATTTGGGATTTATGCTATTATTATGTTATTATGGTTAATATTATGCTATTATTATGTTATTGTCAGTGTTATTGTCGGTGCTTCTAACTTGGCTTCCAACTATCAGCCTATTACTCTTCTTCCCTCCACTACCAAAATACTTGACAACGTTCTTCACTCCTACTTCCTCAAGCATCTTCAGCCCAGCTTGCCTTCCTCCCCAGGTGTTCTGTCTCCACAAAACTCATCACCATGATTGATTGTGCACTCGATGCTTATGAACAGACTTCACAAGTTGATGTGGTCTACTTCGACCTTAGTAAGGCTTTTGACACTGTTCCACATGCATCACTGATGGGTAAACTACTTAGTCTTGGGGTTTCTGATCCTTTAATCAACTTGGTCTGCTCTTACGTGACAGGCAGTCTCATTTCACTATTGGATCACACAGGTCAGCACTATTCACTCCATCCTCTGGTGTTCACAAGAGGATGGAGTAAGCAATTTTTTTTTTGCGTTTAAAAGAAAAGAAAATTATGTAATGAGAGTAAAAAGATTGAAAATATTTGTCTGTGATAAATGACTAATCTACTATATAATAATAGCCTTAATTTTATTTGGTTTGTTCAAGTTTACAAGCAAACTTTTAGGTGTACGAATCTGAAACTCTGCATGATGCATCCAGTAGGTGGGCAAGAGATAGCTGATGACCCAACGATTACATCAGGGGGGGTGCAAAAATTATATAAGTGAAAATTTAGTAAAATTTAGTATTGGTTACTGTGAGCAATGGTGCATTTCTCACTTTTGTGAGAAAACTGTAAGGCTTACGAATTTAAAGCTCGGAATGATGGTAGGTTATATTCAGTAGGTGGGCAAGACATAGTTGACGACCCGACAATGTCACAGGAAGGGGATGGGGGGAGTTCTTCACGTTTTTTTTTATCTCAGTGTGACCAAACAGACAGACAGACGAAGCAAATTATATTGTTAAGATAGTGAGTTCACGTTGACCTCAGTTTTTGGCGGTCGTAGTAAAGGTCTATTCAGTTTAACCGCCCTTTTTTCTACTCATATACAATTTACGAATTAGTTTGAATTTGTAATTATGTTTGTGATTTATATGTGACTAGTACAGTCCGTCAAAATGACAAAAAAAATTTTATTTTGTAAGTTTTTATTAGGTTTTATATCGTTTTAAACGAATGATGCTTTGCAACATTGTTCAGCCAACATTTCTCGACAAAGTTGAGAAATTCCATGACTTGGGTGTCATTGTTGACTCAACCTTTACATTTCATCCTCACATCAACAAGGTATGCCTTATAGCTTTCCAGGTTCTCAGAGCCATCATGCGAAATAGTCCATCCTTCACCTAGCCTACGACTCATCCTGATGTTTGCTTCGTCAGAATAGAATAGCTGCACCGATCTACAATCCAACTCCCTTGAAAGGATACGTGCTACCTTCATCAGGTTCCTTCGTCACAAGTTCCCAGATCACCTTCAGGTGGCTCCACTGCCCTCACTAATCGAGCTCAGAAGTGTTAAGCCCCTCGTTCCCACACGTGCAGCCAACAATCGCGGCGCTTTACTATTGCCGCTAACTGCACGCACACGAACAAGGCACTCAACTTTGTTCTTTTGATGCGGAGTACGTGGATTTCTCCCGAAGGACAATCCACGTCTTTATTGAGGTAGGAGGACAAAATGACTCGACACAACAATTGCATTGTAATGATTTTTAATGCACCCTATTGATACTAACTAAATGATTACTAACCTGTATGTTAGTATACACTAATCTAGTCAAATAATAATAAGCTAGGTGTTAACCTGTTAATGATGATGAAACAAATTCCAAAGTCATTATCATGCACTCTGATAGGGAATCCTCTTTAATGGCATCTTTGTTTACGTTCATGTTAGTTAGAATAGTAACATAGACAACAACAGCAGTCTCTCTAATCCAACGTATATCAGGCCAGCGAGTGTCAGATTACTGCAGATGGTGGAATTACTGGATTTTGAGAACAAATCACTCTGTTGACGATTTATTAAGCAAAACCCAACCAATTTAGCAAAACTTACCACACAATACAGGGTTCTGTACAGAGTATTAAGACAAAAAAACAACCTATGTACACAGTTAGTTATTTAGTTGTCATCAATATTATTGCATTGTACAAGAAATTCGACAATTTTCTTTTTTGCATTTAAAAATAGTTTCATGTACCGACCTGCTGGTCGGTACTGGGCGTCGGATTACTGGACGTGTCGCCGTGTCGCTAGGTGTAGATATACAGAAACTCTACTGTAAGCTATATATAACTAGATTTACCACTGGCAGTTCATCCTACCACCACAGATAGCTTCACACCTCACTTTGTGCTTTAACATCAGTGCTCCATCACACAGTTCATTGATCGTATGTAATTAACCTCATGAACATCAATGCTTACACTCACGGTGTTACGACGTATGTTTACTCCATGAATTTGTAGTGTTGCATACCCACATTCAAAGAAAATGATATAAGCTTAGGTTACATTTAAAAAATGTGAATAAACCAATAATTAAAAATCTTAACCCCAGCTTAAGAACAAACCAGGAACTTTTGTTTAATTACACCGAGCCGAAACGCTATAACCATCTGAGCCACTAGACATAAACACTAAGAAATTACCAAAGCCAACGAGATCTCTTAGTTACAAATATCTTATTTCGCATTGTAGCGAATAACAAACAAAACCCCGAAGAGATTATTGATTAAAACCGAAGCCATGAAATGACTTGGTTTGCCAAAACTCGAAGAGATGACAACTTTTGCTTGACATGTCATGTTAATATTTTAGACACAAGCAGCTTAATTAGATCTAGTAGTTGATGTCATCATTAACACAAGTTTTGCTACGGTAAAACAAAACTTACATAGGTTTCTAGTGAAGTGAGGCTGACCGTGGTGTGCTAAGTTAATTTGACGCTTTGACATTTAAGTTATTGTCTTAGTTTAATTCTCATTTCTAGTTCACACCACCACAATTAATAGCATGGCTTCGTTTAATAGTTTTTTAAGGCTTTATGACGCTACAACCTGTTCTTATTACACAGTAGTGAAATTTGCATCAACTCTAAACCAACTTCACTTGATTTTGTACACACATGCATACCTGTAAAATTTCTTCTGTGGTGATGATTGCATTGCTCTTCCTTCGTTCGATGTCATTTAATTTCCCCTCATACACACTCTTAAAGTCTTGCAGCAGGTAGTGCATTTTGTCCCAAAAAGCTATTCAATTTCTCCAATTTATTAGTTTTTAGCAATCTTTACCGCAAATGACTACGTCTGCTTTTGGGTCTGCTGTGGTGTCAACGCCATCTTCTTTCGATATTATCGATTATAATTCGATATTCGGATGTTCGCTACTTATCAAGAAGCGCGAAATTTAAAATGCAGTTTAGTTTCGAAAAATTGGCGTTTTACGCGGTACCGATTTTTGTGGATTCGGTTTTACGCGGTTAATATTTATCATACAATAGTATTTTTTTTAAATGATTATATCACTAAATATTAATAAATTTTATTTTATTTTAATAAATTAAAATTTAATTTATCACGTATTGTCGGGTAGGGAAGTCTAAATTACTAAATATTAATGTTAAACAAACACTACGTTTAAGCTGTTGAATAAAACCACAAGTGATTGTGCATGCTAAAATATTGGTCTCAGTGAATAGTGAGCAAAATTATGTAATATTAATTAATTCAGTCAAGCTGTGGTAAAATATATTGGAAACATTTACATTTAAAACATACTCTTTTGGCGATTTCACTGAATTATTAAACATTGATGTGACATAAACTTTAAGTTTAAGCTGTCGGAATGACCGTGGTTGAATCCTAGTTGTTAAATAAAACTTACTTTTAGGCTGTTGGAATTACTGCATGAGCATAAAGAAAACCTTATTTTTATTATTAATATGTTTGTGTTTATGTAAATAAAAAAACATTCTGTTATGTTATTTAAATTGTTATAATTAAAAATTTGCAGTTATTAATGATAAGTTAATACACAATTAGCTGAAATATGAAGAAAATTCAAACAAATAATCGATTATACATAAACATAACCAGTGAACAAGTCGATGTTCTCTCTGGTTTGATATTTGAAGACCACTCTTAAGCAATACTAACTGTTCTAATCAGTTTAACAAAACTCTTTGCTTATAGATACAACTTATAAAATAGCAATATAAATACGGAGGAAAATCTGTAAAACACATTTAACTTGGCACATCAACAAACTCTACGTCACCTATATGAACAGGATTCTCCAATCATTCGTATTTTGCACAATTTTGGGTTCACTCTGAACGCTTTTAGCACGAAAACCATTCAAAAACAGTCAATAACTTTTTGTAACTTGCAAAAACCCTATACACGTTTTTGACTGTCTTTAGACGGTTTGCGCACTAAAGCATCCAAAGTAAACGCACCCTTTGTATGTCTAATTTTCATGGTACTTGAATACTACTACATGTTGTCTTATATGTATCACTAACACATTTCAACAGAACCAATAACTGTTTAGACTTTATAGCTGCTTCCTGCTTCCACGTGTTGTAATAAACAACACTTCAAAATACGAAAAAAAAAGTTACCAGCAAAATGAACACTTGTGTAATAATGAAACATTGGTTTATTAAGACAATTATAGATATCTATTGATGTAACTTAAATACTATATATGCACTACACTATATTAACTCTATATTTCACCATCTATCCAAATTTGTTTTTTTGTTCTTCTCATAATATAGTGCAAGAAGATTTTTCTTCTATTTTGGGAACTACTAAACCTAAGTGTTCTTTTTTCTTGGTTTCCAGGTAAGAACCAGGAAAATCTTTAGTTAATTCTTCAGGAAGCGGAGCATTCCACGCTTTTGGAGGCTCCGTCCGATATTCCCAAACATCATTTGCAAGTGACGACTTCCTTCTTTCTTCGATTCTTTGTTTTTCACTATTAATTACGGCCTCCTGCACAAACCAAATTCTCTAATTGGTGCCAATCACGTGTATTCAAATGTATGAAGAACATGTATTGACAATTGACAATAAATGGTGTTCCTTCTGTCATTGGAAAGCAATTTCAATATTGAAGTCTCAAGCTAAAATTTTGAAATCAGCTATAAATTATACATTGAACTATTATTATGGATCTATGACAATTAATACTGTTGAATAAAGAAATAAATTTTTGAAAATCAACACAATTGGCTAATTCTTTTACTGGTAAAGATAACAGAAACTGTGCTAAATACTCCAATTTGCATTCCCAATTGAATTTATTAAGCATAAATTATTATGCCTTAAATACAGTGAAACATGATTTTCAACAAAATTTGTATTGTCAAACATAAAATTAACCGATCTTACTAGTGCCTGTCCATCTTTCCTTTTTCTCCATTTCATACAGTTGTCAAAATCTTGTTTCCATGCATGGCAGTCTATTGTTGTTCCAAAAATAAAATACTGATGAAAACGTCCTCTAATACCTACATAAATAAATTAATTTACAATCCATACAAATCGGTCAACCATCAAACGCAAAGCAAAATGGTATAGAGAATTTTAACATTTTCTAACTTTCAGCGTGGGTTATCATGCAATATTCAATATCCACATTGTGTATTATTACACAGTACAAAGTTTATAAGCTGATATATGTATACTTTGCAGTGGTATATGCTAATTACAATTTAAAAATCTACAGATCTGTTTGTTCACAAAAATTCATCTCCTGAACATGTTTTTCATAGTACAGTAGTACAACGAGTGGTTTTTTTAATATAACGCTGTTTTTATTTCATGGCAAATGACTTTTATGGGCTAAAAAATAAAATTTTCCAGCAATTTCCATTATATTTCCAGCTCGGTAAAACGAATGATCAGGTTTGGTCTACACCGACTCGGTGATAATTAGTTGTAGCCTATAGTTTTCTAGTATGCATAGGACATACATATTTCGCTTGTTCAATTCTGTTAATTACATCATTAACAAATGCTGTTAATTTATTTGTTTTTGTTTATTGTCACTTTTTGCTTAATTTTGTTGATATGGTGCCTAAGAACAATAGTTTTAATTACTTTTAAGGTTAAATTAATTTCGAGTTTGCAAAGAACAAATTAACAGCTCTGAGTAGGGATTGTTCATACGATATCTTTATATTTGTACGTACTATGTCATATTTGCATTATTGGCTTATTTTGAATATGATATAACAAACATAAATTACTTTTACAGTCTCTGTACTCATCATCGTACGTTTCGCAGGGTCGAACCTATAATATATACAACTATGTTTTACTATGAGTATAATAAATACTGAGACCAAACACATGGCATCAGAAAATCAATACTCAAACAAATGACTTCTTCATTGGCAACTGTATTAACTGACCAGCCATGCATCGTCTGGCAAAGATGTATGATGTGAGTGTTCAAATTGATGTTGTTCTTTCCAATTTGAGTTCATTTCTTACTCAAACTTTCAGGGAATTCAAATAAAATTCACAACATTCAAACTACTGTCGTCTTTGACCTTGCTCAATAGTTTATTTACTATCTTTTCCAGGATTTTATCCAGACTTTCCCAAACGATAATTGTTAACAAGCAGCAGATCAAAACATCAAAACAGAGCAGAGCAGATGGTTGGGTTGTTGTGGTAACTGAACTGGAAAATCTACAAAACTGTGCATGCAGATGCCAATTTTTTGTTGCTTTGTTTACATTCAGTATTGCAGTTCTGATAGATTTGGTCAATGACAAAGGGTTGGTCCAAAAAAAGACTGAGTTTTATGTAGGCTAAACAGTGTTTTGACAGAAGAAAACATGACCTTGTGGTATTGACACAAAGTTTTTGGACATCATCATGCAGATTGGCGTGATTGTTTCTGTCCAGATACTTTGTATTATGGTATCTCTTATAGGTAAACAGCAAAGACAGTTTGTACCTTTGCACTGCACGCTTATACAATGGCAGTTATGCACCAGTTTATGTAATTATGATGATATGACAATAATAATTTTATTTAAGATTTAAACAACATTGCTCATACAATAATAACAAGCATGTTATTTTAATCAAATTATTTAAACAAAGTTTTTCCAAACAGTAGGCTAATAAGCTAAAGCTTTTTTATTAAAATTTGTCACCGTACATAGCCTACTACTACTAAAAATTATAGCTTTCAACAGTTTTCTATTATTCCTTGATACCGGTATGGTACAAAAAGTTGACATTGTTCGTGTGTGTTTCATCAAAGAGAAAAAAATTCTTGTAATACTGATATTGCTTAAGAATATGCTCACAGCATGAGCAAATTCTTCACAAAAATGTTCAGAGAAATTAATGACAAGCCTACTTTACTGTTGGATTTCTTTAGATGTTAGAACAAAATTTTCAACTTTTGCATCAACTTAATAACATATTGTATATATCTGTGTATTACTAATATACTGATTGTGTAAGAAATTAGTTGTCAATAAAGGAACAGTTAAAATGGTTTCGCTGGATGTCTTATTTTTTAATTATTCATGGTGAAAATAATGTGAATTCTACATTGTATATAAGTTCTGTGTAAGCCTATCACTTTTGCACTACAAACAAACAAATCTTTTATTATTTACTTTTTCGAATGCACTACAGCAGTGGTCTCCAAACTTTTCTGAACATGCACCCCTATGTTAGTAGGATCAAAGGTCACGCACCCCCTGATGTATGTAACGAGTTTATAAGTGATTAGAGTTATAACAAACCTCTGTAACAAGAGTTCATAAGAAATAGAAGGGTGCGCGCACCCCACTTTGGAGACCAATGCACTACAGTACCACTTGCTGGCAGTATAATGTAAAGAAGAATAAAAATGCTAAAAATTTGGTTCTTAATCTATCGTTTCTAAAAATTTGCAGATTCTACAAATCGAATTTACTTGTCACCACAGAGCAAGAAGATTACAACAGGCAATTTTAGGGTAATGTAAAAAACACAATAAGCCTTTTTGCTGATGGTGTAGCTTAAAATTTAGGTTAACTTAGTTTACCAATGATTTTATATATAGCCTATAATATAGGCTTGGCCAAACAGCGGCTCGGGAGCTACATGCGGCTCTTTGACCTTTAATATGTGGCTCGACTAACTCTCATCAAAATTAATATTAAAGGAAAATATGCAAAATTTTCAAAAATTGTGGGAAGCTTAGGAATTAAAGAAATTTTATGCCAATAAAATGATTTGTATGTTACAGTAAAAAATTAAATCGTATTAAATCGTGATATCGTATTAAAGTTCCATATTCCATAGTAAAATACATGCAAAATAATTTTGAGCCCCCACCCCACTCAAATCTTACGTCTCCTCAGGGCCGGCTTTAACTATAAGCTGTATAAACTACAGCTTAGGGCCTCACAGTCTGGAGGGGCCTCAGTTTTAAAGGCTTCTCAAAAATCGATTAAAAATATCAAATAAAAATCTTGAATCCCAAAATAGGGGCCTCACAATTTAACATAGCTTAGGGCCTCACCACATCTTAATCCGACCCTGCTACTCCTAAAACAAATCCTACCTTCTAAACCGAATTACTTGATATGCGAATTTCTGCTCAGCCTGCATTTGAAAATTGCTAAAAAGTTTAAATCAAATTTAAAAATGTGCAGTGTGATCTACAAACCCAGGGTCAGAGAATCATACTTAGCAATATAAAGTAGTGAGTAAAACATTATTAAAAAATGCTGTATTTTTAACTTAAAACCATGCCTTTTTTTTTTCAAAGATGAAATTATTTCACGAATTTGACGAAGTTTCTGAAAGTGAGACCATAAAATGCATAGTGTCTGAAAAATTCGACAAGGCAAAGAAAAGTAAGAAAACACACTGACTCGGTGTATTTTCAATTTATGAGAATAAGAATAATTCATGTGTGCTGAAAAATAACTTGTCAAATTCATTTCGTGGGTTTGGATTATTTCTTATTCAATCCCAAAATTTTTCTAGAGAGTATTTCTCATTTACGAAAACAGCGTGATGCCAACATATCTAACTGGGATCGTTTCCCATTTATTTCTGAAACCCCAGAAACAATTTATTTATCAAAATTCCCTGATTCTAAATCTAAAGAACATGATTCTGAGGATGAGAACTTGGTGCCCGTCACTTTAAATCTAGATAATGTAAAAGACGTACCATTCACTATGCAATTCAAGAAGCAAATGCGAGTGGACAAAAATGCAGCTAAGGAAATAACCTTGGAACCATCAAAGAAATGGAAACTCAAGCGGGAAACCTTTCCAATTAAAGTAAGTTTATAATATGAAATCAGTACGAACTGAAACACTTTCAAGCACAACTTATACAGGGTGTTCCTGAAAGAGTTTAGTCAATTTCAACCACAGATGCTATTCATCGAAACCAAGCAAAAATTCCATATAAAAATGAAAATATATACTCATTTTACTCCGAAAATATATACTCATTTGCATACCTACACTGATTATTAGACAATGGGTCTACGCATTTATGTGACTTTGCCATGTGTTATGAAGGGAAGCATTTCCACATTCATTTATGGACATTTTGCTTTGTTTTATACATGGCACCTGTTGTTAAAATTTGACTAGCTCTTTCAGGAGCACCCTGTGACTGATGGTGTATTGTTATTGATTCTTTTAGAAAGGATCTTCTACATCAGTTTTAGAACTATTTTACTTACTGGAAGTAAATGAAACAGTACAAGGAAATTTAGATATCCTATGCGAAACAGGGAAACTCAAGACTTACGCTGCAATTGCTTACCACTTGCATTTTTTAGCATTGCTGAATTTAACTGCCCAAGGTAACAAATTCCATACCCTGATGAACATAATTTAACACCAGTAAAAAAAAATTTTAAAAAATATTTTACACCTCACTGACCAGGTAAACCTTTCAGAGATGTAAAAAAAAAGGTTTATCTGGTCAGTAAGATAAAAAAAAAAACAGACATGAAAACTGTGCAAAACACAAGAGAATTATATTATATTACAAATACTGCAATATCTTTGGGTTATTAATTGTCCGGTTAAGAAATCCGGTCACCTTTCACAATGTACGTATTTGCAGACTTAAAAAAAATAAACACCTAAAAAGAAATTGAGTTCTATATTTAGGCAATTTCCTGTTTTCAACAGTACCGTACTTTGGTCTCTAATCTGTTAAATAAGTGGGAAATGCATGTATAAGTAATTTTACTTTGTTACAAAATAACTATCATCATAATGTTTATGCGTGTTATGAAACGTTTTTAGAACGACAAAGTGAACGGAGTTATCCATATCCGCAATATATTGACATATCACCATGTCCCTGTGATTTAATGCATGGGACTTGCAACTTGGATTGCTGTTGCGATCAGGTAAAAAATTGACTAAACATTTAGTTTTATTATCACATCATTTGTTTTGTTAGCAATTGAAAATGTAGGATTACTGACATAGTATTCACAATTCAATTTCCTTATATTTTTTACAGGACTGTTCTCAACTGAGCCTTGAAAGTTTTAGTTGCATCAAAAACACAAGCAAGAAAGAAACATTAGAAAATGTTTTTGAGAACAAAAACTTTTTTTCAATTGTCTACATGAATTCACCATTTATTGACTATTTCTATCCTCTAAAACCAATTATTACAACATTTCAAATGTTTGATCAACTAAGTACCATAGCAAAAGATGGTGTTGCTTCACTATTTCCAAATCCAGTAACGCATTCACATTATGTTAAAGGATCGCCGATTAAAATTAAGAAAGGTCAGCATGCTTACCGGAATTTTGATACAAGCACAATGAAGCCTATACAGGGTGTTCTTAAAAGTTCTAGACAAATTTTTAACATGCTACGAATCAAAACAAAGCAAAAAGTAAATATAAACATGAGTCTGGAGATGCATAGTCATTTAAAAACCTCCAGTGATTATGAGACAGCCCATGAAATCATGACTTCAACCTGTTATCTCAGAACGGAAGCATTTCCAGATCCCATGTTTTTATGAATTTGTTTGCATGGTTTTGATGCGTAGCATCTGCGACTAAAATTTGACTACACCTTTTAGGAACACCCTGTATATAAAGAAAATAAGCAACTTTTTTGAAAAGTTTTTATGACATCCAGATTCTTTTATATAGGATGGCATGTGCATTACTGGAGATTACCAGCAGGTCCAACATGCAGTCTGCAGAGCAAAAAAGGAGTCATTTTTTTAGAAGATTTTTCAACATGGTGCACAAGCTACTTAACTAGAGACACCTGTGGTGAAAACGTTTTTCGTTTTGAAAATGATTTGAACATATCAGGGGAGACAAACGGAATCTTGAGTGAGTTGCAAGGAACTTCTGTTGCACCCACAGAAGTACTATATTTTTGCATCACCGACATGTTAAGTTATGAAAGAACTAGAGACCCTCACATAACCCTTGAGCAGATGGCAAATGGTCAGCCAAATGGAATATCACAATGTCAACATGAGACGTATGAAACAGAATTTATGGATGGTGTTTGCATAAACAGTGTGTTGGACGTGCAGTTTATTGTTCTGTGGAATGGACCTAAGATCACTCAAATCAAAGTAGTGTTGTTTATAACAAACATTTCTATCCCTGAGAATCAGAATGAAAATTTGGTAAAGACTAACTACCCTGGTGTGACAATAAAACAGCAGTTTTCTGTAAGATTCGAACATGATCCTGAAAGAACAAGAAAAGATTTCGCAACGGTGGAACCGGATTCTTCCAAAGTGATTCTTCCAATATGGCAACAAGGTAAGAAGTTAATTTTTTATTTGACTGGGTAAACTACCTACAGGGCTGGTGCCAGATTATTTTGCACTAGGCAAAGCAAGATTTCTTTATCGCATCAGCTAAGCTGAGGTCCCGCGTGATGGATGTTCGCGTAAAGAGAGAAGCTGAGCTGTCAACTGATCATCACCGTGTAGTCTGCAGGCAATAAATCTAACAAGCGACTAATTCCACTCCCAAAGTACAAAAGTCTTTTTTTGGATAAAGTGGGAAAAGTTGCAAGACAGGACTGTAGCTAAGAACTTTGCAGACAGCATGGACCTGAAGTTCTCTCAAATTCCATCAACTGAGTCTGACGTGGACACCTAGTGGTGCCTACTCAAAACAGGCATCATCAGTGCTGCGGCTGAAAATTGAGGCTTGAAACGCATTGGCGGGAGATCAGACAAGCACTCCTTGGTGAACCAAGGAGTTGCAAGTGCTTGTTAACGGGAAGAAGAAAGCTTACCAAGCCTGGCCTGGAAATCCAACTTCTGACTCCCGACGACTCTACGGCTTTGCTAAAAGGGTGTAAAACAAGCCGCGGCAGCTGCTAAGGCTCAGTCATGGGAGAACTTCAGGAATGCTCCCAAAATATTCTGGCAAAGCATCCGCTAGCTCCTCAAAGCTGGAGAGGTGACCCCTGTGAAGTATATCAAGGACAAGCAGGGTGATATCCTGACCAGTGAAGGGGGCTATACTCCATTGATGGAGGGAATAACTTTGAGTAGCAAAGCTGCTGGCATCAATGAAATCTGATCAGAGATGCTCAAAGCTCTGGGTGACGGAGGCTCGCGCTGGTTGACACAAGTTTTCAGAGTTGCCTGGCAGGCTGGAAGAGTTCCTTTGGACTGGCAAACTGGCATCCCAATCATCAAGAAAGGTGATCAGAGGGCGTATTTCAACTATCGGGGCATCACTCTCCTCAGTCTCCCTGAGAAAGCCTATGCCAAAGTTCGCTGGAGCAGACTGACTTAAGTTGTCGATTACCTGATCCAGGACGAACAGTGTAGATTTCGTAGAGGTTGAGGAACAACGACCAGCTCTTTATCCTGCAGCAGATTATCGAGAAAACTTGTGAAGTGGCCAGACCAGTCTACATTTCATTTGTGGACCTGGAGAAGGCCTATGACCAGGGTAATCGTGGTTTGATGTGGAAGGTGCTCAAGGAGTACAGGGTGGATGACCAACCTGTTGTGGTAATCTCGTACACAGAGAGGAAAAATTGTGTTCGGTTAGGCGGGCGTAGATTAGATCTGTTTGCTGTGGGTGCTGGACTTTGCTAAGGGTGCGTACATCATATACATGGACAGGATTGTCAGACGCAGCTTAGGCAGTGAGAGTGTCATGATTGGGAACGTTAGTGTTAGTTACTTACGTTTTGCAAATGATCTTGCAATACTGCACCCTCCCAGTCTGACCTACAGCACGCACTGAACAGATTTGCGCTCAAGTGTGAATCTGCCTATATGAAAATCAACACTGCTAAGACTGATAATCTCGTTGTCTTTCAAAAATTAGACAATGCGCCCTGCATGTTAGTGGGGCCCCATTGTCCCTGGTGGAGTAGTTCAATGTCCCTAGTGAGGCCAGCCTTAACCACAGACTCTGCAAGAATGTTTCCGGGAATGCACACGTGGCCTGGGACCTACATCAAACTGATGGAATGCAACAAGTTGGAGTGGCGATGGAGGGGTGTATGAACAATGATGACCAACGGGTTATTGGAGTAAAGGTCATGGAGGGCAAGCAGGCTGCTTAGAGAATCAGAGTAGATGACAAAATAGATTTCCAGTAGTGCAGACATAGATTGAGCACCTTGGTGATATTAACTAGAGTGGCGGAGAAAATGCGGAAATGAGTGGGATTTTTTCAACCAAATCCGACTAGGTGACTCTTTTTGGAGCCATTGGTATAAACTGCAGTGAAGTTTTCGTGACTGGCAAGGATGTTATGGAAACGGCCCACATACTCAGAGAGAGGATGTTAGTTCTGAGTAGAGAACTGAGGTCAAGGATGAGGAAAAGAGGGGAAAGGGCAGAGACAGACGGGAGGGGGAGAGCATAAATAACCGTTGACCAATAGGAAATTTGGCAACACGGATACCAAGTAGACGAGTAGCTCGAGTCTGATAGGGAAAGGGCTGAAGCAGAGGAGCACTGAGCTGCATTGTGTGACTGCGGTTCTATTGATCCAGGAGATGGGGAAATGAAAATTCTCTTTCAGCACCCAAACTAAGATTGGGTTAGTGCGAAAAGCGCCGAGCGCTAGCGAATGCCAGTGTAGTGGATATTGCGGAGACTGTAGAAAGGGCCGGCAGAAAAAAGAGACAATGGAGGCGTAAGTAAACTGGGAACGCACGGGGGACCTGTAGAGCATAAGAAGAACTTACTGATCTGCTCCCCAAAAGTGGTGGCACAAAATATGAAGAAGGTCAAGGGCCCTTTGGCGAAATGTGCGGAGTTGGTTGATGTGATGGAGCCAACTGAGGCAATGGTCAAAGTGTAGCCTGAGAAAGCAAAAACTTCCTGTTGGGTGGGAAGGGAATTGCTGCAAAATCTTCTCACAGCGGAGGTGACAGAAGTGAATGCAGACCATCTTGGTCAAGGAGAAGCCGAAACCGTGTTAAAGAACCCAGCATCCAAGCCGGTAGATAGTGAGTTGGAGTTTACGTTCCGCAAGTGCAAGATGATAGCAGCGGCAAAAAATGGCCAAGTCATTGACAAAGAGAGAGGCAACAACTGGGACATGACATAAATTTGTTGTGCAATGGTGTTGATGTCAATGGCGAACAATGTGGTACCTAAGACGCTGCCCTGCGGAATGTCAGTCTTTTGAGAAAATTATGGAGCCCACACGCAAGCAAAAATTGCAGGAAGTCAGAAATTAGCATAGAAGAAGGGGTAAACGCTATCTCAGACCAGCATCATGTAAGGCCTGTAGGATGCTGTAGCTCCAGGTTGTGTCATAGGCCTCATCAAGGTTGAAGAAGATGATAATGGTGTGCTGGCGTTCAAGAAAGTCAGTCTGCATGCAAGATTCCAGGGAGACAAGATGATCGGCGACCATGATGGAAGCTGCAGTGGAAGGGGTGAAGAAATGATGGCTCTCCAGCCGCCACATCAGGAGTTTGTTGACCATTCGTTTAAAATCCTTGCAAACACAGCTGGTGAGAATGATGAGGCTTTAAGTGGAAGGGGAGTAATGGCTTTTTTTAAGTTTGAGGGTTGGTATCATGATTGCCTCATGCCAGGTGAAGGGAACCATATTTTTGCTCCAGAGGATGTTGAAGAAGGAAAGGAGAGAAAGGGTGGTGGGGTGAGAAAGGTGGGTCAACGTGTGCATTTGACCTAGACCAGAAGCAGAAGCGTGAAAGACGTTCAGAACAGAGTGGAACTCCTCAGGGCTAAAAGGAAGACTCGTCAAGGCTAGAAGAAAAGAACAACAGTGGTGAAGCCTCTGCATAATGCTTAATGGCCAGAAAGCAGGGGTGTAGTTGTGACAGCTGCTAATGTGGTTGGACTAAGGAGGTGGCAGCCGTAGCCAGAGAGATATAACACCGTTCGTGTCGATGGAAGTGGGAGTTGCGGTGTGTTTACCACTCACCCGACGGACACGATTGTAATCCCTGAAGAGAGGGGTGTTGGTAGTCAGGGAAGACACATAACTTCTCCAAGAGGTACGTTTTGCAACAAATCAGCAGGTTTCCACTCTGTACTAGCACCCCAGAAACAGTCAACGCCACCCCCGCCCACCACAAACCTGCCACCATTTGCTTTGGGGGGAAAAAGAAATGTGGGAAGGGGAATGCAAGAGGTAACTGGGAATGTGGTTGTTCAGCGTGCAGTAAGATCCCCCTGGTAGCAAGGCCCTACTGTACCCCAGGGTCACCATGAAGAGGAACTCACATCAACCCCAAGCTCTAAGATCTTGGGTCTTAGACCTTGTGTAAGGTCCAAGGCCTGAGTCTTGGGTCTTTGTAAGGTTGAAGGCCTATGGTCCTAGGTCTAAGTGTTCAGTCTTGGGGAAAACCAGAATCCTAGTGAAATCTAAATCTGGCCCCCTGATATCACTAACAGGGTGTGTCATAAACTATCAGACAAAAAAATCAAGTCTATCCATTCTGATGATTCAGTCCTGGAATAAAAAATTGCAAAAAAAAATTGTTGGAAAGTATTTGCACCGTTTTCTTGACAAATACTAAAACAAAATACATGAGAAACTTTTTGACGATTTAATGTGATTAAAATTTAAAATATACAAAACCTTATACTGTACATTTAAAAATAGTTTGGGCATTTATCAAATTGCCGAAGATCATGCTCAATGCATGAAACAGTGTGAACTGAATGAAAAACACAGTAACAGATTAATAGAACAACCTGCAGAATACATCTTAATTAAAATAATTCTGCATATGACTTACAATGCAACACATGAATAGACAAAATAAAGAAGAAAACTGTGACATCATAGTATTATACATGTAATAGGTATTGAAATGTAAATTTACAATAGGTTTTAATGGTAAACATCTGCATTGGTTTTGGATGAGTAATTGACAGTATGACAGTAATTTCAAGTAAAATAGGTTAATGCAGTACATTATTACAGTATTATCATATTAATATGGAAATATTGTACATGTATGTTATATTAATTGTATTTGGTTTGAAGTCATTGCAATGCATTATTATATATTATCGTTATAACTGAAAAAGTAGAGTAATATGTATCATAAAATAACGTAATCTATCAAACTTTGCATTTGCGTTAGAAAATACTGGTATCTTTTCGTTTTCCTTTGTTTTGGTTTTTCACATCACAATTCATCTTGGCTTATTATAGTTGATATGCATGATATAGGGTTAGAACACTGCATATAATCAGTGTCATAACTACAGGTAAAGCTTGATGTACGCTCGATGGATTTATGCACTTCCAAGGTGACTTAAATTATCATATACTTGTTTTGCCCGCTGTTACATCTAGTTATGCTTAACAAAGTGAGTAAATCTATTGAGTGGTCCAAATTTATTTCTATAAAATGTAAGATTTTTTTAAAACTATTTTAATATAGATTTATTATATTCTTGAGGAATACTCCACTAATATGACAGGTCTAGGACCAGACCACTGCCATAAAGTGAATACCGCCACCTTAAAGCAAAATGAAACATATTTGTTATTCGCCAGTGCAGTTGCCCAATATAATGAAATGAATATACAGTGGAATAGAACCTCTATATTCGTCTTTAATCCGTTCCAGAAAACTAACAAGGTACATAATAACCTTACAAAGTATGGAGTATAACCTAACAAATGCATCCCACTGCGTAAATCGAGCTGTATCTGTATAGAAGAGGAAAAGTGGGCATTTGCCCCTGGGTGGTACATACAGTACATTACATCAAATAGAAGGGTGTAATAAAGCTTAATATATCATATAATGAAATAAAACAATATATGAAATAAAACAGAAAAACGTAGGTTCATCAGACATAAAAAAATTATTAGAATAGTATTATAAAATGTTGTTGGTTTCAGTGGACATAAGAAATACTAAGTGGAAAGAGATTGCATGTAACACAAAAAGTTGATGTAAAATTAGTGTATCATTCATGAACAATTTATAAGCTCTGAAATCTAGCTGTGGCAATGTGTGAGTTTACCAGTAGTTATCAAAACACTTATATGGTAAAAAAAAACTTATTCCAAAAAAACTAAAACTCTTCTTCAGTCTTCAATGTCAAACTTTTGTTGTACACAAAATAAACGAATGCTTGATAATAAAGTGTCAATTTTTTTGCATCCTACTATAATTAGGATCAAAAGACATTTAGATTTAATGTTACTCAAGAATTTTGTTAACATAGATAACGTTCTGAATTTTTTCCTTCATTTTGTTATTACTCTTTTACACATAAACTACATCCTTAAGTACGGTACTTAAAATAATATATTTTTAAAAACTTGTCCTTTTTAATGTCAAGCATCAAAAATTGAGAGAAACCTTGAATTGAACAGACATTTCCGAAACATTGACAATATATGTAATTTTTTTTGTGAAAATTTAGTGGAATAATTAAGTTTTGTTTTTTGCTAAGTCAATTTGATAGAACAGATTTTACTCCAGTGACAAAATATACATTATAGAAAAAAGAATAATAAAACAATACAGTAGATCTACCTATACAGTAGATATGATTGTAATTGTACCATTGACAATACTAGTTTCCCTCAACATAGCTTATAACTACTCATGCTCGACACTATTCTTCAAATAATCAAAGTGCCGGATCATGAGCCTCCAAGTTTTGTGGGATAACACATTTACTCTCAAAATATATTTAATTCCAACTAATAGTTGGAACTTTCAACAAGTTAATTGGAACTTCCAGTAAGTCTGTTGGAAGTTCCAACAGACTTATGTAGTCTGGGGTACAGTAGTGTAGTTTTGGGTACACGGTGGACACGCTGTGTACCCACCTCTTGATTTTTGGGATTTGCGTGTACCTACTTATTTTATTGAAAAAAAAAATTCTTATATAATATGCCCTACTAGATTATAAGCTTTGCCCGCTTGACTATAAGTGTATACCCACCTTTTTATTTAGCACTACACCACTGGTTGGAACTATCCACAAAAGTTGGGGAATAGTCACGACTCATCAACAAGAAAAATCAAGAGAACAGTCATAAACTCAATAAGAAATTTCTCTGCATGGCCTCACAATCTATTAGATAAGCATGTTAACAAATGGAGGGCAAGGCATAAGGAAAATTATGCCATAAGTAACAGGACATTTGATTGGTGCTTTTGAAGGATAGTGGTAATCCCCGTCTACTAATAGCTTTGGAAAACATTGCTATGAATTTTTGCTTAGTGTGCAATAAGATGCAGTGTGCAAGCTTTGCATATGCTGATGGAACATTGATTTTAGCTTTAAGGTTAACACAGAAGTACAATGAGGCAGAAGAAGCCAGAGGCCGGCTTACACTTAATAAAAAGTTGATAGGAACGGTAAATGCAGCACATGATGCGATTGCATTATATAGTTTCAGCTTTGTTGAATACCGAGAGCAAAATCAACACATTTTAAAGATTATTTTGCATTGAACGATGAAGAGTGGTCACACTACATTACAGGAGAAAGCTTGAATTACTTTGTAATACTGAAATTAAGATAAATTTGATGTTTTGATATATGATTTAAAACACTTTTGAACTATATATGTGACAACCAAAACAGTTGACATGTTTCTTCTTTGTCATTACACAGAGAAAGCTGAAAATAATTTTGCATTAAAACGATAAAAAAAAAACGAAAAAATACCTTGTTGTCATAATTTTTTTATAAGTAAATACAGATAATCTTGCATTCATTATATGAACACCAATTATGTTTCTATTGCAAAGCTGGCACAGCGACATCACTAGGGTTGGTGTCTGTCATCCAGTGCAGTGACTGATGGTGTCAACCTTTGATCATCAACTATAAAAATGGTATTAGAAAGGTCATCTGTTAATGTGCATGCACGTTGGAAAATTCAATATATGTAACATTCCATTGGAAAGATGCTAGATTGTTATTGAAGAAGTTACTGGTAAATTTTTAGTCTACTTAATTTCCTCATGTGATTTAATGCCTGATTTGCCATCAAGTTAGTTTAGTTTTTAAAGTAAACACTTTAGTTTTCCTGTATAACACAGCACATTGCTACCCCTTTTGAAAGCTTTCCAGCATAACACCGCGTATAAGTAAAGCTAACTGGAAAATATTAATGGGAATGTAAATAAAAGTAAATACAGAATTTTAGCTTTGTAGGTATATTGATACAGTACATTTAAGCTCGATTTACAAAAAAGGTGTTTTTGTGGTTTGTGGCTTATTTTTCATTTGTATTTGGCAAGAGGTGCCATTACGGTTTTAACTAATTACAAGGATGTTTTTTTTATAAAAAATAACATTTCTGATGAAACATTGCACAAACATTTTTATGACAGTCGTTTTGGTGTCAACCCCTCTGATGATGTTACCCCATGAGGTCCATGCATTCTAGTGATGCCTCTGCTGGCACATTTAGTTCTCACTTTGCAGTCAAACTAATGAGCAATCAATCAATCATTTGGACTAAGTATGCTTTAACTGGTATTCAATAATGAAAGTGAAAAGGAAGAGAGTAATAAAAATAACAAAGTGAATTAATAAGAGTAATAAAGTGTGGCATCCTGTGGTGCAAGTCACAATTAATGAATTGCTGGAATAAAACGACACGATTCGTTTGACTGTTCTCAGACTGCAAAAATTTAACACCCACTTCAACTTTTTATCTTCACCTTAAATTGCTTACACCACATTTCCATTTAACACAACATTAATAAATAACCACTGAGTAGCCATATATGATGGTTTAAAGGTACCCAACAAGCAACAACATTTGTTGGCCAAAATGTTGCATTTGGCAACTAGTTACAATGATAAAATGTTAGAATATCTGCAAACCTAGAAAAAGAGAGCCAACTTTGTGTAGAGTCAATGATTTAAATTAGGACCACCACTTATAATAATTAGCATAACCAGAAATCCATTAATTTTTTGTGAAGTGTGATTGCTATCAGATAGCACTGTTACTATCAGCAATGGGTGAAAATATTTATCTATGAAGAAAGTAACATCATCTGGTAAAATAAGATATAAGCTAATGCTGTCAGAAATACAAGTAGCATTTGCTTTTTATTAAATTTTTGAAATTAAAAAATCCTACCAATCAAAACAAAACACCACAAGCCATGTATACCCAAATATCATGGATAACAAAACCAAGATAATGAGGAATAACTGTCATTTAAAAATAAAATAAAACGAGTTATAGTTTTTTTAAAAATTGACAGTAACTTACACAGCATATCCATTTGGTTTAAACTAAAAGCATTAGTCCAGTGATCTCAATTGTAACCAGAGTTATACACTTTCAAAATAGTTATTGCAAATGGCACATTGAAACTACCATTCTTATGCCATTCAAAAGAAAATAGATGGGCATAGGCTCATTAAAGTGCTGCCTGGTGCATCCTTACTCAATATTTGTTTATGAGAACCCATGATTGCTTGGCAAATTAAATAATTTTTGTTTGAATACAGATATTAAGTAGAATAAAATTAAAAATTTTATGTTGTTGTTGACAAATATAACTTACTTAATGGTGGAAAAGATGAAAGGTAGAATTAAAGTGGTATGCAAAATCACCCAGGATAGATAAACTGCTGATGCTGATGCTGTTGCATTTGTTCTTTCATACATTGGGCATTCAAACAGTTCTGGTGATATACTGTGAAGCGTTTTTCCATTGAAGCCGGCTGGTTCATGACATCTTGTGTCTTCGGCAAAGTTTCGAGCTTTAGTGTTGTTATTGGTGAGCCATTCGCGGAACCATCGCAGTTCACAATCACACGTTAAGGGATTATCTAATGTGCAAAGAATGGTTCATGTTCAAAGGTATTTTTGAACAAAATAACCTGCAAGAAGATTTGATCAAGTAAGATATCTGAACCTTAAACTTCTAGTACTGAACGTCTCACATTTAGATGTCTACATGTAGTATTGAACTCCTCACATTTAGATGTTTACATGTAGATGTTGAATGTTTTCCAACATGGTTTAAAATTAAAGATCTTGATGCTTGGAACAGTAATTTAAAAAATTAGCTTAATTATAGGTAGGTAAGGAAATGAGGCACCACTGAATTATAAATTTATGATCAGAATTATTAGTTCTTGTGATGTTTGCTGGGTCGGCACTACCTTATAGGCAAACTAGGCAACTACCTAGGTCATTGTGCACAGGGGCACAATATTGAGGTCAAAGCAGATGTTAACTACAATAATTCATTAATTTGCTATCATTCTCTTTTTACTACAATAGTACTGTAGTATATTTCTACATAACATTTGTTCTTGAAAGTTGAAAATGGCAATTGAGGGAGGGAACGCTAAGGGGTGAAAGTTATTTTCAAGGGGTATTATTGCATTATTTTATGAATCCACAAAACTCCACGGAAGGTTTCTTCTTCAACTTCAGCTACACATTGAGAGATGCCAGTTGGGGGGGGGGAGTATATCTGCACAATATGCCTTGTACACAAGTTTTTAAAGCTGTCAAGCGTTGATAATTACTTTAAATGTTCTTAGTGGCTTAAACTGTATACTCATTTCTGGGGCAAACCTCTAACAGAATAATAGTTATTAGTACACACCTAGTTATTGTGTACTAATAACTGAATGCTTTTGCGATTACTGTTTTTCACAATACCTACACCATGTGGAGTTCTTCTGTTTGGTCCTTCCTTATGCTGGAATTGTTTGTCTAGTCTGTTTTTTATCTTATGGGAATTTTAACAAATGCAATTTTTGATTTATTCACAGAATGCAACCCTCACATAGAACCACTCGTAGTTGCCAATGTTTCCAGCATGGCAGTCTTATCAGAACAAAGACCATAGTTATGTGTATGGATGATAGCTGTAGTAAAACTATGGATCTGTGTTACAAACTCTATGGCTAAATACAACACATTTGTGAGGTTATTTTTGTGGTTTGTATGAGTCGAGAATGCGAAACAGTTTATTGCAATAAAAACCACCCATGTTAAATATGAAGTGGAAATTCGTTATACAATTATTAATTTGTATATTGTGAAACTTCCATTTGGCTCAGTTGATGTAATTCATTAATCCTACTTACTGTGAACATCGAAGGCCACAAGTTTGTGCATAAGTGGTTCATAAGTGCTCTTCGAAACATGCTTCAGTTGATTGTCTCCCAAATAAAGCCATTGCAAAGAATGCATTGACGGTAACGAAGCTGGTATCTCGTGAATACTAAAACAAAATAACATATTCTGCTAAGTGAAGTCGATTGTCCCTATGTTCCTTCTGGTACAAGAACTACTATGCCAATTGCTAGACTGCTTAATGGAGTAACGAATCAGAAAACTTACTTGTTCTTCCCCAGTTTGAGAGTTCTTAAATGTTTGCTCAAAGATAAAAATGCATCTTCAGATACTTCAGATATATTGTTCCCATGAAGATCAAGCTCAGTGAGATTAGTTAGAGGTTTCAAAGCCTTGACAGGAATTGTTCGTATTTTGTTCTGACCAAGCTTTAACCATTCAAGGCTACCTGGAATACAAAATAAGTTACTACCAATGAAATATGGTAATACTAGAAAAAACTAAACTAAAACCATAGTTTAAAATACGTGAAATACCTTCGAGTCCTGCAAAAGCATCATCGGCAATGGTGTCGATGACATTAGCTTCTAAATGTACTGAACTCAAGGATGTTGTTTTCCCGAATGAACTGCTGGGCAGTATTTTTATGAGATTGTTGTCCAGGTTGATGGAATCAAGTTTAACAAGATTCTGCAATACAAAACCATTTCTTGTAAACAATCAGCTGTTTAACATGATTGCAAAAGCCATCATTTATCAAAACTCACAACTCGCCTCAAAAAGATCTCCACTTATAACTGATATCTGATTATCTTGCATTTCGATTTTGGTAACATGCTTCAGAACACTAAAAGCTTTATGGGGAAACTCGGTGATCATGTTATGGGCTAGATTTATGTGCTGGATTGTCTCTTCAATGCCTTCGAAGGCGCTGTCATGGATTCGTCGTATGTGGTTATTGTTGAGGTTCAGAAGCAGTAATGCAACGAGTCCCGAAAATGCTTTAGATGACAACGACTCGATTGCGTTATAACTGAAATCTAGAGTCACGAGTAAAGACAGTGGTGCAAGTGCACCTGATGGTACATGCTGTAACTTGTTGTGCGTTAAGTGGATCGTTTCGATTGATGATGCAAGGGGTGCAAACGCCTCGTCCACGATGAACACGAGACTGTTGTTGTGAAAATACAGATGTTTCACTTGAAGATTTAGAAACGAATCGTTCGACAATTGTTGAAGAACACAGTTTTTAATCGTAAGATATACCACAGTGTTGTCAGTTTCTGCAACAGCTTTCATAGCTTTCCAGACGGACTCATCTGATACTTTGTGGCATGTGATGTCAACTCCACCGGTAGTCCGACTGTCGCACTTGCATGGAACTACATTTTGTTCAATGGGACATCTACCTTTTGCAGATACATTTTTCAACCATGAAAGTGTGATGAACAGGAGTATCAGCATTACTGCTGATAATCCAGGTGGATCAAACATTGTTTCAAATGTGATGTGCCTGTGCCAATTTACCCAGCATTGATGATTTTTCTGAAATATAAAGAAAAATACGGATGTTAATTAAGTTGATAAAGCAGATAAAAACCCTTTTCGTTTTTCTTTGATTCCGGTTAAGTACAGCCTTTGCTTGTAATCCTTGAGAGGTAAATAGGAGGTGCTACTCAAAAGTTTCAGAACTTTGACCATAAAAAAAATAACTTTCTTAACATAACTCCCAGTTTCCACTGTTGCCTTCAAAGTTGGGCATATATACAGCAATTCTAGTGTGTTTCCCATGATTTCATGCATACCTGGAAGTTGAAAAGTGTGAGGGTGTTGATCACCTTTCGCCATTTTGTCTGGGCCACTTCAAATGTGTCAAAATGAGACCCTTTCAGTCGTAATTTCATCATGGGGAAATAGGAAAAAGTCGCAGGGGACGAGATCAGGCGAATAAGTGGGTAGTTGAATCACACAAAGTCAATAATTGTTGAACAATGAGTGATGTGTGAACAGGCGCATTGTTGTGGTGAAGAGACAGTTTTGTTCTTCCATAGGAAATCGCAGGATCACTAACATACAACTTCACAGAAATGACATTCGGCATCATAACTTAAAATATCAATTTCACAACTTTTGGCAAATTTATTCACAAAGAATACTGCTTGCCACACCTAGGGTGGAAGGACCTACTACAACCGGTTTGTGCATGCTGGTGCTGGTCAAAGTCCTGAAACCTTTGAATAGCAGTGAGCGAAACCACAGTTAGGAAGCCTGAAAAATATGGAGTTATGGGGGAAAAATTTAGTTGTTCAGTACTATCTAGCCTACCAGATGTCAGTATCAGTATGGGTGAAACTGTTACCTATAGAAAAAGATTGCCACGGAAAGTAAGATAGCTGAACTGAACTAAATGCTGGCAGGCAGTTTAAATACATAGTATTATGGTACTTTATTTAGGCCTATCATTTGATTTTTAATAAACTTATAAAATCAAAAAAAATTCACTGCTCATAACACAAAATTACAAGCATCACATATGCATAAACCGTGGTTTGTAATACTGGAATGAATAGGAATAACTGTTCCAAAAGTTTGTATGTATAATAATATTTGGAAATTTTTAGCATTCTCAATTTTTAATGCATGCTTTGCAATTTTATTTCTGTCAAGACAAAATTATATACTGTACTGGAATCCATATGTTTGAAAGATTGACGTTCTGTACTCCATATGTAATGTAAAAATAAAAAGGTATACAAAAACACAAAGTTACAGATGTGTCGAGTCCCAGCTACTCATAAATTATGTCTAAAAAAACCAAATGTCTGGCTATTGAAGATCAATACAACCCTTGTCTTCAGCAGATTGTCAAGCTGTGGTGCAAAGGGTTTGACATGCAAAATAAAAAATTTAAAGCAATGTGGTAGAACAAAGTAATTTAAACTAATGTCTTATGTAACATAACCACCGTTACATAACTTTATTATTTTAATGAACCGCGTTTTAATCATCCTTATGAAATTAATTCGGTACACGTCTTGCACTTGATTTAAAAGCCATGTATTTCTTAAGACTTTACAAAATTATCTCATTGGACCAGTATTTTAATTGCAATAAGTATTACAATAATGTTATTTAATCATGTGATTACAAGCAGTGTTTCGATTTATCATAAATCATTTATGCTGGGGTTTCGTTCTGCGAAATACCAAAAAATCGCATATAATAAAATTTTTATTAAATGGAAAAATTACATTGAGGACAATTCTAGCAAGAAGATCAGCATCTGTGCCATGTGTGGTTTTTACATTGTAAAAAAGAAAGATGCAGTTGGTGGAATGTTCAACCACTTGTGCACAAAAGAATTGCACAGAATCACATAATGGTGAGGTTTCACATCGCATAATGGCGAACTCATTTTAATGAAGGACTGTATTAAGTCAAAATCAAAGCAATCAGAAATTTATTATGAGCGTTATGCAGATGTTTTTGAAGTGCTGTTTGATGGCTATAAAAAAAGATTAATTTCAAACTAAAAAAAAAAAACTGGTAATGTTCAACAGTTAATGGAAGATTGCAAGCATATTAATTTCTTAAATAAACCAAAACACTTCAGAGGAGCATCAAACTAGTGATTTACGCAAATGTATATCAACAGTGAAGGACACTACAAGCTAAAACTATCCGATTGCAAACAAATATTTCATTGATTACATAACAGCTCAAAACTGTTTTTCATAAACTAGTTAGCCTTCAGACGTCATTCTGGTCTAATTAAATTTGTAAATCTTTGTTTCTTTTTGCTAAGTGTTCCTTTTCAATGGGTGTACTGAAAGCTATTTTTTTTCAATAATCAACAATATTTTACAAACATAAGAAAAATTACGTTTGCACAGAAGCTCCTTTATTTATCCAAGGGTTACTTTATGCTATGCAAATCGCATCTCTCGAAAATCGCACAGATAAAAACGCATATATCGAAAGCTGCTATTAAATTGTCAGAAAGTGGTGAAAATGCATTATTCAGCCAGTTGTGCACCACCCAACAAAATTGCATAAATAGCAGAAATTCTCTTGCATATAACGAGCATCTGAATGTTACTCTCTCATCTTATACTCACAAAATCACATATGAAAAACTCGCACTAATCGAGGATTTACTGTCTAGAAAGTGACAAGCTATGAAAAATAACTTCAAGTCTAAAAATTTCACTCAAGCCAGTAATTAAATCAAGTTTGTGAACAAAACAAACTTATTTTCTTATTAAACATACCAATTTATAAAATAAGCTCGATAAATATCTTATGTACACGAAAAAGTGCAGGCATGACCTATATTGTTCTGGTAGAGCCGTTTCCAAGAAGAAATGAATTTGCCTTCATTAAAGACTTGTAGCCTTTGGACATTTCCATTAACTGATGCAGTAATCTAATCAATAAACAATTAACCAGATGCTGCAACAGTTTCAGGCTGCAGGTGTGTTTTTATACGTTTTTGTGTGTGGTGTGTGCGGAGTTGATGGTTCAATTTTGATAAGACCGAAAATAATGAAGACCGTTCAACAGCTGTGCACAAAAAAACAAAACTGAATAAAATGTATGCTGCATATAAAACGTAAAACTGGAATATGGGAAAGTTTTGTTTTCAGTAGGCTACTCCATAAAATAATTTTTAAACAAAAATAATCAGCATTGCAATACTATAGTTGGATAATGCATATGATAATAATCTGTAACTTGTAATTCTATTATCTTTAAGAAGTTAATTTTTAAAGGCGAACATTGTAAAGCATGTCTGGGTGACTTTCTAATACAGAAAAGATGAAAAGATGGTTGATAAGATATATGCAAATAGAAAGATTTTAAATTTAGATTATCATTAAACTGTCAACTCCACGATGATTTCATGTCATCGTTATATTACATTATACTCGAAGACAAATATTTTTTTAAGTTTACTGTTAACGCGCAATTTCAGGTCCAATCATGTGCAAAGATGTTAGAATTATAATCATGTTTATTGCACAACATAGGCACAGAATACCAACAAATAACCATTTGTAATAATAATCATATCTAAAATAATTGAAGGACAGGAGTGTAAAAGGGTGTGAAGTATCATTTTTGTTAAAAATGACTTAGAAGAATTTTCGAATGTTAGGTGAAATTGTACCTTCCCAACGCATTATTTTGAACGAAACAACATGTGCAAAGATACTAGTGCAAAAAAGTGTAAAGTAGCCCATAGACAGCGGTAAGTTGAGATCTTTAAATGCGTTTTCCTCGAAATTGTGAAAATGTTAGTTAACACTCTTTTACACCAAGCCCTTCAATTGATGCCATTGTTTTCATATACACTACAGTGTGGTGTATCAATTTGGAACGTGAAAGACATTGGGCTAATTTTTTTGCACTCTATAGCAAGTATTATAAAAGTAACTTGTCAACTTTTAAGCCAATAATACATTAGCATCGAGAAAAAAAAACACATCAATTTCCATCATAAATTAATGTCATCGTTACACGATACTCCGATACAGATATTATGAAGCGTAATTTGAGTTTCATATGACCACCATGTGATCATATCTATTACACAACACAGACATAAGCATACAACAGACATAGACATCAAGTAGTTATGATACATCTACTACAGTATCAACGATACTCATATACCTAGAAAAAAATGATTGGACATTGGTATAACTTACATTTATATTACATTATGGTAAAATTTGCAAGTACTAAATAAAAAACATTGAACTAAATATTCTTGTGTACTCTACACCGAATCCCATTCGTGCAATTTATCAATTTTAAGCCAATTACACATTCACATCAAAAAAGAAGAAATTTCGGCAATTTCCATCATAAATTAATGACATGATACATGGTACTTTGAGACAAAGTATTTGTGAAGTAAATGCATGCATTTATTGTTTTATGTGTTTTAATAATGTGCAAAAAATCTAGAATTGCAACTACCAATCATACATATTGCACAGGATAGACAATATCAATAGACAGGCAAATATTTATCAAAAGTATCAAAGAATAGTTGCATCTAGAAAAATGGTTGGTATACTTTGCATATATACTACAGTATGATACACATACTTTTGGTTAATGAGTAAAGAAACATCAGATTGACTATGCTCATCAACATTAACTATGATCATCAAGTATCACGTCTATCTTTTACATATTACAATGCTGCCTGCTCTCTTTAACATGCATCACCTGCTTGATATAGAGATGTTGATCTCATCCAGCGTTGCTAGGATACCCAGCTTCCATCCGAGATGCTTTAGTGGTGTAATAATCTACACAGCCAACACATTACAACCTTATGGGTTGGGTCCTAGAAATAAAAATGCTTTCGCTTGATTTGGCTAGAGCCGAGAGACTGTTGCGCCGATAGGGCTCTCTAGAGCAAGGCTGATCTCATTGCACTGTAGACGGGAGCAGGTAGCTAAATGCACCCGCTAGATTGGTCAACCACACACTCTTCAGCAGTTGAAGCAAAGCATCTTAATAATCTTCTGAGATTGGTTTTATTCAAATGCTACGAAAAAACCTATCAATAAACACGATTCTTGTTGTAGAAACTGCTAATTCCGTTTTTATGTGGTTTTTGTTTGTGTTTTCTGTTAGTTTTTCATAGCACATGTTCCAACGATTAAATCTTTTCCTGATGGAGAGTGCTGTTTTCACGTCATTGATTGAAATGACATAAGAAAGTGGTGTTTTTCTTCTTCAAGGAATCAAACATTTAAAATATAACCTAAAGTCAAAATTATTAAGAATAAGTAAAAGTAATATCCTGCTTAACGTTGTTGATTCGTACTTGAAAATGCAAGCGCTTACTGAAAAAGCGTTAAGGAAAAATTAATATTTCATTTAAATTTCAAATTGCATATTTCCACTTTTTTGTTTGTTATATAATGTGCCGGATAAACATAAGAATGAATAAAAAAAAAAATTTATCCCCAAGATCTAGAAAGAAGCTGTATTAAAATTAACTTTAAATAAAAAAGCAATAAAAACAAACTAAATTAGCAAGATCATTTGTTTATGCAGCATCCATTAGTGTATAAAGATTAAATATTTTAAGCATTTAACAGCCATTTGGCATATAACAAAAAAGTGCTATAAACAGCACTAACACAATAGTGTAAGAACAAAGTACTTTTCTGTTAACCGAGAAGCTCCTTTTGACCAGTTTCTGCTCGAAAAAAGAAACAAAAAAAGTTTTAATTTTATGATTAATGATAAATTATTAAGTGTTGTGTTTTTAATTAACCTGAACTGGTATCTATACATAACATTAATCTAAGTTAAAAACAACAACCATGCCTAACCAATAGCACCACAAGCGGATTCTCGGTTAACAGAAAAGTAGTTGTAAAATAGTTATGTGTAAAAAGTTATGTACAGAATAGTAAGAAAGGTATGTAAACAAGTAAAGTTTCTCCAAGTTTATTCCGGATTGCTGATGTTTTCGAATTACTGATTCCGGATCTGAAATTGTATCAAGAAGAGAAACACGTTCATGCTTCTTATCAGTGACACGTAAACATCCAGCTATACATATATATATATTTATACTTGACTGAACGATATTTGAAATGTCAGTCAGATGTTACACGTTTCTCAAAATGTTACATTTTAAAATTCAATTTCAATGTCTCCAGGTTCTCCGATGTGCGAGGAATCCCAAACAGAATTCTCCGCTGGAAGCAGCTTAAGTACAAACTGTTGGATAACGGTGCCTAAACAATACAGAACAAACTGTTCCAAATATATGTAAGATTATACAACACTGATTCATCAATGATTTAATCAAAACTTTTAAATTTATTTTGAACTGGTATAAAAGAACAATTATTTATGTTATGCCTACAAGTTATTATGAAAATCCATCTCAATGATGATTTGCATGATATTTGCTCATATTGCATTATACATTATGCATTTTTCATCTCAATGTCTAGATCGTATCTGTGCTTGAAGCAAAATCATTTTTTCCAGATGCCCAAAATACTAGATGAACTAGAACCATATCCAGTTTTAAGGTACTTTTTTTTCTCTCAGAATTTATGAAAATTTAATACGGTATATTTGTTTAATCTAACTTTCTTTCTGCAGAAACAAAACATTATGCGAAACGAACTTGCAGTGTAAAGGTGACTTTTTTCCAACTCATGTCCGAACTGAAATACTGTATGCCGATCAAGCACGTCGTATCGTACCAAGCAAATTTCAAATATTAGGAATTTACATTAGGTAAACACAAATTTACAAACCAGTAGCAGCATAAACTTCATCAAGCTAATCCTTTGTATCTTAATGATTACAAAGCATAGAAAATAACAATGTATGAGAAAGAAAAAAAAAGAGCTTTCACAGTCATCTTTTATCATACTGTATAATTTTCTATACTTTTTCATTTCTTGATTACTATGTTCATCAGGGTAAGGAGAATCATGCAATTTGTAAAAAAATAGATACAAACTGATAAAGTAATTACTCAACGTCATTTACAAAAGATGCCCATAGGCGAATCTGCTATTAGTCATTTACTGTTCAGAAAATCTGACAAGTATTGTACATAACAGGAGCAGAATAGCAGTGAAGTTTTAAGTTTTAAAGTGTACTGAAAGTTAACCCATTTACATTGAGGATGTATTAATTCAATTGTCTAGCTAGATTATTTACCTTGACCTTAGTTGATTCTTCCTAATGTGGTTAACCTCAGTCCTTGAAAACAATTAACAAGGATAGTTAGCCTTTGTTCTATTCCTTTTCACATTGGCTTCAGTTAATTTTAACACAACTGAAATGATATATCGAACATCAGTAATTACTTAATTTTAATATTAAACTCAATTTTACAGTAAAAAAACCGAATTATTAAAAAAAAAGTTAGACATTGCTTTATTCTTGCAGCTAAAAAAACGATTGGTTTTATGTTTTATGGCTATTGTGGTCTCCATTACAAGATTATTGCATTTAATCCAAATATATTTGCATATTTTATTTTGAGAAATTTTCACTTAAATAAATAAAAGACATTCAGCTATTTCTCCTTTAAAAGACAAGCCGCTTGTGACACTAATGGTTAGGAATGGGGTGGTGGTTGTTTTAACTGACAAACTAACCTAATGTATGGGAATAAATACCAGTTTGGATTAGTTAAAAAATACAACACTTAATAATTATTATTGACAATAAAATTACTATGTATTTCGTTTTTGTTTATTTAAACATGAAGTGGAAGCTATATCCAAACGCTACAAGCTGCTTCTCCAGTAAAGTACCAGACATGTCACTAAGCTTAGATTATGCTGAGAGAAAAAATTCTAATTCTAACAAACAATGTAAAAGCAAAAATCCAAAAAATTTTAAAATTACACAAATGTGCATTATTTTCCCATCTTTTGAAAATATGCAAAGTACATACGCATATGCTTCATTTCATACTGTGTATTATATAGTATTTGGCCATGCTTATGGAGCTGTAAACAATTTATTTGGTTGCATGCTAGTATTTGATGGCATGCATATGGTATCAGGAGAATTTCCCCCAATGGGTAATTGCCCCCTGGACATTTGCCTCCAAAGCATCTTTTAAATTTAACAGACACTAAGCAACAAATGTGCCACCCAGTGAAGAAAAACTGTCCCCTGGTGAACCAAAATGATTAGTTACTTGGTGGCAGCAGTCAACAATAAAAAACGTACAAGTATAATAAGATTTGAAACGAAAGAGGAAAAAATAGGGCAGTCTTTTTATGCTTTTTCGAATATGCAAAGAGACATTCTGTTTTTCTATTTTGTATTAAATAGCATTTGGCCAAGCTTTTTTAAGCTGTGTACAATTTGTTTGCTTGCATACTAGTCCTATAATGTGGTATCAGGAAAATTGCCCCCTGGACAATCCCTTTCTTCCCCCCCAGAGAATATTTTAACAGACAAGGTGACAAACGTGTCTCCTAGTGAAGAAAAACTGTCACCTCCTAGTGAACCAAAATAATGAGTTGCTGGGAGACAGCATTCAACAATAAAAAATGTATACTAAGATTTGACAGGAAGAAAAAAGATAATGCAGTGTCTTTTTATGTTTTTCAAATGAGTGTGAAAAAAATGCAATATTTCGATTTCAAAAGGTGTGAAAATAAACTCGTTGCCCAGTGAAAATCCCTTAAAAATGCTTTGCTTCCCCCTAACAATTACATTCCAATTGGAATTATTGCGAATAAGATTTAATGTGTTTTAGAATGTAATTTTAAAATGTGTTTATTTACAATATGTTAAATGAAATGCGAAATGAATGTTATGCTATAGATCTGTTTATAGTAAGTTTCTAATAAATTTTTAAGAAAGTTTGGCACTTAGTGTATTAACCACCAGCATGAAAGTGCCATATGTCTCTGGGTATAAGTTCCAGTTCTGATTAGATAAAACAAACAAAAAAGTATTAATTTTATCATTAATGGTAAATTATTAATGTTGTATTTTTTAACTCACCTAAATTGGTATTATACCCATAGTTAGTAGTTCAGGTACGTTAAAAATTACAACCTTATGCTGCTACCATGAAATTCCCTCATGCCAATGGCTGGTGCTTAATACACAAGTACCGAAACTTAGCAACAATGAACCATTGAAAAATTTATTGCCATTAAACAACAAAAACAAAAACTAAAGCAATTTTCAGAAGTAGGCCTATCCCATTCGTTTAAAATAATACTTTATTGTTACAAGGGGCAGTCGTCCTAGAACATGTCACTTTCATAATGTTTTTTATCCAGTTTTGTTGCAGTGCCTTGTTTGCCAAAGGTAGGCTTGACTGATGCTGAAGAATATGCATTCGAAAAGAACCCAATGATGTTCTGCAGACCATCATCAAAAATAATGTTAACCCATACAATTCAATCCTTGGCTGCCAACTTGCGTATTCGAGCCGTTGAGAAAAGGTACTTCCATACTTAATACTTTTATAAGCTGCAGGTTGAAAATACTATAGCTGAAAACTACATTTTACATATTTTTGAAATATTATATATAAACACTCCAAAAATATTGTATTGATCCGATTGCTATATCTTTTTGTCTACTTTAGGTTTTGGTACACAAGTTATCCTGCCGATTGTTCTGAACTTAGCTGCTGGGAACAGTTATTTTATCCGATTACCAAAGACAGTGAAGGTGATGAGTTATTAGCGTATCCTGTTCTGTCCTTTATTTTCTTCATTGCTGTGGGAATTATAATTGCTGTAATGAGTGTTTGAAAATTGATAATCATTCTCTGTAATATCTTCATTGAACAGTCGAGATTATACATCAATAAAAAACAAATACACACCATTTTTTGTTTAACATTTTTAATCAATAAATATTAAAAAGATTAACGTATAAAAATAGTTTATTTTATACAATGTTGAAAACTAAGTAATTTTTTTTTTTTTTAAATAATAGGCTAATCGAAAAATCCAACGTTTCTGCACAAATTCTAAACACAACTTTCGTATAAATCAGACGTTGAAAAACAAGTGTATAAAACATAAATTACTGTATAAATAACCTTGTAGGAATTTTTACTTGAGTTTTGGAGATGAATAGCTGGAAGATCCAGTGCTCCCTACGAATATCTTTACAGCTCCTCGAATCATTATCGAAAACCAGTACATTTGAAATGTAATAAAAATAAGAGATCCAACGTTACATTTCTTTGGGATGTGAGCGATTACCTAGGTTTAACCAAAACATGTGTGAATGATTTTCATACACTACCAGTATATCAAAAATTCTAGCATACAAATTGTAAGCTAAATACATACCTGTAATACAGTTAGATTTGCATATCTTGCATACAGGTAATATAGGAATGGAAATAAACACACACGGCAAAGGAAAAACAGAACAAGCATTGTAAGGCCATTGATTTTGTAGAGAATGCTCTGTTTCAAGTTCAGCTAATGAAGGAATGAAAAATAAATTGAATTTCTTAAAATACCCACAAAACAAACAAAATTGAAGTTAACATTAACCTTGCTCAGGATAGCTCTTATTGAAACAAATGGTGTACTTAATTCGGCTAAATAAAAGCTCCCGATGTAAAAATCACCAATCTCTCCACGATAATGCTATTAGAAAAAAAAAGTTACAAAAGAATTGAGATCAACACCTGTCTAACGCTTAATTAGTTAGTTTTTCTAAATTTTGTTTTAAATTAACTTAAATTGACATGTTTATTTTCTCTCCATCATGCGAGTCAATAGAAAACAAAACAAAATTTATTGACCAGCCTAGTCAGTCTACTAGTGCCATTCTATTCCCCCTAATAGAAATACAATGCAATGGTATTGGCCTGTCAAACTTTACTGTTACCCTTTTCCTTAATACAGCGTTTCCCAAACTTAGTGATGGAACCATTTCATATTTTGTACAACGAAATGTAAATACCCTGTATCAATATTTGTAAAACAAATATTTATGGAACAAAAAACAAACAAATATTCAATATTTGTACAATTTTCTAATTTTTTTTGTTGGGAAACTGCCAACAAAAAAATATGCAGAATATTTGCCGACTTTGTGCATAGATTAAAAGCAGTTATTTCAATGTTCTTAAGTAATATTCAAACAATACAGTAGCATCACTCAAAACAATGCAGCAATTAACCTGTGTTAAAATGATAAAACATTTCAAACAATTAGCTTGAACAGTGTCAAAAAAGCATACTATTTATACGACCATTCAAATTGAACACCCCTTGAACATGATTAATACCATTTGGCCACCAATTAAACAGTGCAATTCAAACCACTTGCCCCACCAATTAAAGTTTTATATCATACTTACACAATTATAGCAAATTGTATATGTGCAGAATTGTCCAACTGCACTTGACCATAATACTGACTGTACTTGTATAGTTTATTATCTATACAAGTACACTACCTATCTATTACGTTTTATTGTGACCTGTCAAATTAAATCGATAACTGAAATCTAGGCTACAAGCTTTTCATCACTTCCTAGAACTTTCCTAACATTTAGAGGTCATCTTGGATTAATAAAAAAATATTCTATAATAAAGTGATCTTAGTCTACCAAATAGTTCTGCACTATCATCTGTGGGTGAAAGTATTATATGTGGAAAAACTATGACCATCTAGTAAGATGTAAATCAATGCATTGATGAACGATTGAATAGAATCATTATCATTTGTTTTGAATAAATTTCTGCATTTCTGCTAATCAAAACAAACAATCACAAGCTGTTTAATCAAAAGACAACGGTTAACCCAAGATAATGAAATGATAACTACTTGTATGTAATAACAACGTGTATTGTGGACAAGTGGAAATTACTGAACATTCCTAGATATTAAGATAAGAATACAATGATACCTGAAAAGTCACTTTACACCTTTTTGTGACAATCTTTTTAGTTACAAGTTTTTAATTTATTTATTTATTTATTTAATATTTTACGTCCCATAGGGACACAAATAATACATACATATATAAAACAAAACAATAAACTTCTACAACAAAGGTTATAAATTGGAAGATTAAAAAATCGTTAAAATTAATATAAAATTGAAATTATTCTGGTAGGTGATCTGTGTGCAGTATGTGATTAAATAATAATTTTTTTTGGTGAATACAAAACATAACACATTTGATGTTAGTACAGTCTATAGCATTTAATTAAAATGCTTTATGGCTTAATTGTTCTAATAATTGATATGTGTCATATGTTTAGTTTTAAATGATCTGAATGATAATGTGTCTTATGGTTTAAGTGTCCACTATATATGAAGTACCATACTGTATCCTTATTCGCTACTACTGTACACAATCACATAGAACATGACAGTTCAAATCTTGTGACTATATTATATTCATTCATAGTAAAGTGAAATGAAGTATACCAGGGGTTGGCCTTTCATGATGTCTAACTTTCCTATCATAATAGTTAAAATTATTTAATAGAAATTTAGTATGCTAGACTCTTACTACAATAACTGGAAGTCCAATAAAGGCAAGGATGAGATGATGTGCTATTATCACAGGTTGGCTTCGCAAAAACTTGTAGAAAAGTGGCCCAACTCGTTTCTCCCTTTGATTTTGTGGATGATGTCGAAACACGTGAAACATGCAAATAACATCGTATACAAAGTAAGGAAATCCAAACCAAGTAAAGGCATTTGTCATCCAGTACCTATTGGGTATGTGTTAGAGTAAAAAAACATAACTAAACAAAAAAAAATAAAATAAAATGTGAATAGCCTATTCTATATTTATAGTTTGTATAAATTCTTGTGCACTTAATGTAAACTTACTTGTCATATTTAATATCAACACAGTTCCAAGTGATCAAGAATCCTGCAGTACATGAGAAAACTGCATGAATTGCTGAAACACATCTAAAATAATACGAATCATGAAACTTTTAAACTCGCATCTATTTTATAAAATAATCAAATTCAGCTTATTCTGGATAATCAAGCACTTAAGATTAAATTATCATACACCACTATCAATAGTCAATAACAATCACATACAGTATCAGAACTGTATACTATCTTCAATTACAATAAAAATAGATAGTTCTATAATGGTTTTTTATGAGCCTATTTGACAACTATGGACTTTCTAATGAAAGGACAAAGATTACATTGTGTATATAATAATTCAGAAAGTACAGTACTGTGCCTAGAAAGAATGAATTTTAATTTTTGACTTCATTGCTGCACTAAATTCTCATTAAAATAAAATTAGCTATCCTAGCACCAGACTTTAATGGAACAACATCAAAGGATGTTGACGTAAGTTCTAATCTTTGGCTTTCATAGGATGTTGTCATAAGTTCTAATCTTTGACTTTCATGAAAAAACAAGAGATATCATGTGTGTGGTGTTGAAGCATCTGCTATACCATCCATATGCATCACAATAAAAGTACCAGATGTGTTGATAAAACATGCAATAAAAACAAAACACGTCAAATACGGCGAGTTCATTGATGAATATAAACGTGAAATTCTGATTAGCCCATGAATAATATGCATGTAAACAGTGCAATCATGTAATTACCATCTCGGCTTTCAACTGATGTAAGCATCATGGACTCACTCAATAACAGGAAGTTATGCCCACAAAATCAACTTCGGTGTGGCACCTTAATCGAAATTTATATTGCCACTTATCAAAGCATTAATTTTTGTTTTCTAGGTCACAACCTTTGTGTTCTGATGTGAAAAATCACTTGTTGTAAAAGCATATTTGTAGCTAATATTTTATTTGCCTCGCTTGATTGCAGTATTTAATTGTATATATAGAGTATTGTTGTTCTATTGTTTATTGATAATAAATGGTGTTTTATTGAAATATTATTTTAAATGTTGTGTCGTGTTGATTTATTGTTACAAATCAAATTTAGATCATTCTAAATCCAGTGTATTGAATTTATAACAACAGATAAAGGGCATGTGGTTATATTCTAGGAAGTGCTCATATACTGACATAACCTATAGTGTAATGTCAAGATGATCTTATCCAAGGTTACATTCTGCAAAAACTTTGCATTAATAAAAAATGACATAGGCCTACACCAAATTCTCATAATAAAATGAAAGAACTAAAGCAGACAATTCCAGTGTGAAGGCCAACATTTGCACCAACACATGGCTTACCACATTTGGAAGGAAATTTGCAGGTGCAGATGATTCTGTCATTTGTAAACCACTGCACAAAATCGCATATTAGTGAAGTTTTCTCGCATATAACGAGCATCTGGGAGAATTTCTTTCCTCACATAATAGCAAAATCATATACAATATATGGAATTCACATAAATTGAGAATTTCCTGTATTAAAAATTAAATTTTTCATGCATATTTTTCAGCAGACCATGGAATTGATATCTGATGCTATGCTACGCACGGCTAACTCCAAATGCTGGTGTACGATTTCACCAATACTGAATTTGTTTACATATTACTGTGAACAGAATTCTGGTGCTTGTATTTCAGGATCCCTGGTTCAAGATCCACCAAAATAGGAACCATAGGGTGCAAGAAATATATACTATACTTATATATTTTTGGCTTTATGTTGACAGCACAATTGCTTCTGCAAAACAATCTCAATCAAACCGTGACACTAAAGCTGACTTAATATTAGTGGTGTCATGACCAACAAACACTAAAACAAATAAATAAATAAATAAATATATAAACAGGGCAACATACTTATTTGTAATATCCAGTATATCATACTCTGTACATCTGTGAAGTAGCAATCGAGTGACAATTCGTTTTCCGGTGAAAAACAAACTGGTGTATACAACTGTTCCTGTCAAGGCCAATATAAAACCACTCACAACCATTTCCAGTATGACAGCTGCTTGACATTAAGTCCAATTGGAGTCCAGTAAAGCCACAAGATGGTCAATGTCTCATTGTCAAGGCACGAGTTTCTCTTTGGGAATGTGATCCTGTATGTACAATTATTTGACAAGCTTGCCACCGCCACACCATATCCGACTATGAACCTTGCTGATTCATTTTAGAAATTGGGCGCGGCATACAAGCAAGCGAGCTCACTGGGCTTATGACGAAATCACATGATAACTAGGACAAGAGTCATGTGACCATCAACAATCACGCACATGAAGGCTTTCGCTTTTTCCCACAGTGGAGAAACCTTCAATTATGAAATTAACGTTTATTAGATAAGATGATCCAATGATGCAAACAACATCATTACGTTTTTGTTATCAAATGCTATTCGACAAGTTAAAATAAAATGATCAAATACAATTAATAACGGTAATATGTAGTGAGTGCAGAAGCCTACTGAAAATTGGCTTGAGTGTGTTCTTGACCTAAGAATATGGACAAAGTTTTGGGAGGGGAGAACTAAGAATTGTTGTTTTATAATTTAGACATATGTAAGAAATTATGAAACAACAAGATCCATTTTCAAGACCTATTTTAAATAGGACAACAATTTATAATAATTATGTTATATGGTAAAGGCAAAATTTCACCAAAGTTTTGGGATTTCAGAAGATTTATTGCCCCCTCCCCCTGCCTGAATATGCACCTGATAATAGAACACAAAAAATGTAGTATAAGGGTGTGTTGAAAGGTCAAATTCAAAACAAGTCAAATTTTAACCACAGATGCTACACATCAAATAAAGAAACAACCCATATAAGCATGGGTCTGTAAATGCTTCCCATTGAGATAACACAGGGAGGTCACATAATGCAGCATAGGCCTAGTGGCTCATAATCGCTGTGGATATGCAAATGATTTCCAAACTCATGTTTATATGGGCATTTTAATAAAGATAAAACTAAGGTGAGAAAAACGAACTGACCGGGTGATACAAATTATCAAAACCAACGATTTCTCCTGTTTTATCTTCATTGTGTATTTGAGGGTGGAGAAGTTAAAGTTTATGGACATTTTACTTTATTTTGATGCTCAACATCTTATGTTAAACTTTCACTAGACCTATCAGGAACACCATGTACAATCAAATCAGTTTCTGCAAATCTTTGATTTGCATAAATGGTATAGTTAAAGTGTTAATGATTATGGAGACTTGAAAATATATACTTTTAAGTTCTAACTATAAAATATTTTTACAAGACTATGTCTATTTGTACTAATGAAATCGTATTTAATTTTTTACTTTATTCTAAATCAATTGAATCAATGTTTTAACTAACACACATGTCAGTACCATCTACTGTCCTAAATTTTTTTCTCAATTTTTTATTTGCAATCACAAATATAATGCAAAAAAATAAAACCAAGCTAATTACTTCATGCTAATGGAAATGTTAATCAATGAAAGAAATCAATACTCGGGGCTCTTTGCTCAATTGCAAATCAAAGCATACAAACAAATATCTTCTACTGCATGCAAAATAATGAAATAAGGTACTGGTATGAAGAAACATGCAAGAATGTTTACACAATAAAAAGATTGTTTTATTGACTAATCTTTGGTTCAGTGAACATTTTGGACAAGTTCAGTAATGCAGAGTGAAATTGAGCCAAAATTTTGATCTAAGATGAATTTACTACCGAGGCAAGAATTTTAAGCTTTTCTGATAGGGATCTTTGTGACACATGTAAAAATTATTTTTAATTGCATAGAATCCAGATCAACTGCCTTTTACACACTCTGCATAAATTCATACTAATACTAATGTCCACCATGAAACGTCAGCATTTCCTGTTTAACTGAATGACAGTGTTAGAGGTTCATTATGGACACCCTGTATATTAATCATAATGATCTCAATTGTTTTATGAAGAACGTACTTTTCTTGCACTGTATTCTTTCAAAAGTCATTCTAATGGCTTAATAATGAATGGAATACAAAGGCTATACAAATATACCCCACTAATATAACAAGTTGGTGACCAAACCACTGCCTTAAGTAAAAACTGTCTTAAAATAAAACAAAGCAAAGCATTTTGTTCACTTGCCAGTTCGTAAAAATTTCAAAAGCATACTTATTCTTATTAGCAAGTTACACAAAAAAGCTAGGCCAAATAAAACGCTAAAAAATTATGAATTACAATTGGCAAAAAGCTAAAAGTGCTCCTACTGAAAAATCACACTCAGAGCAAAGCAAATCATAAATTGAATATTATGTGTATTTGGGATGGGGCTCAAACTAAGATTGACTTTAAGTGGAGTACCTTACTGTATCACAGTACCTGTATCAGCATTTTAGTGATCTGACATGCTTATTGTTAAAGATATCATTTGCAATCTCCACATGCATCCAATTAATGGCGCTTAACATTTTTCCTTTGACACCTCCCTTGGGAAAGATTTTAGGATTCACACTGCTCAAGAACCTGATTTTGACCAAAACTTTAAGGTTTATGCAATTTTTTAGGCCCTGGACTAAAAAAAGATCACACCCAAATAGTTGAGGAAACTCCCACTTCCCCTGGAGTCTGTCTATAAGACCTCCTCTGGGGAGACCTGCCTCACAGGTTAAGATCCCCTAGCCTGCCTACAAAAAGTTCAGACATTCCAAAATACAAGACAATACAAAGTGAAATCGATTTTTTTTTGTAATGAGTACTGTAATTATGTTAAAATTTTCATCAAAATGATCTGGCTAGTTTAAGTCAGTCTAAGAACATTGGAATGAAAATAGAAAATAAAATTACCTACACCAGCTTGGAATGAACAATGTCTTGAACTGACACAGTACAGCAGTAATTAGCAGAGTAGTCACTTCAGAGAATGAGAAGGCAAGAGAATTTCATCATGCATTCCACTACAGCTAAAGAATTGCAATAAAACACTGACAAACTGCTCATGTGCATAATGAGAACATTGTTTTAAAAAGAATCCACTGTGTAATGTGAACCTTGTTGAAACAATGAACTGCATAATGAAAAATGTAGTTTCTGAAATTGTTGATAGCAACAATGCTACTAAACAGTAAAAAAAAATAGCAATACAGTAAAAATATAATATATACTTATAATGCAATAAACGAGAGAATAAAATTTTTAATTTTATTTAAAAAATATTAAATTTTATTTAATAAATCATTTTAATTTAACATTAAAATGTAAATATTTTTTTAATTAAAACCCTGGCTACTATAACAAAACAAAAACTTGTTATTGTATCAATAACAAGACTAAATATTATAGAAAATAAAAGTAATTTAATAGTTTTTTAGTTTTTACTACAAGTCAGCAAACTTAGACAAATTGGGGTATGTTGGAGTTAGACACTCAATCTCTCTCCTGGTCATGGTGCTAGTTGCTGGTAATTTTGGAGGTCAGGTATCAGGTAAGGTTAAACACAAACACACAGTACTTAATAGATCATTACTGATTCATTAATCATACACTTAGTGCATTTTCGTTTGTTTAACTAACCTAACCTCGAATATCAAGCGATTCAAAGTACTGTATAAGCAAGTAGCACCACAAACGATGTTCAGCATCTAACCCAAACGTACTGAAATGAGTTTTCCAGAAACAGCAGTGATCCAGAATAACTTCCAGCTAAGACCCAACCTACTATTGTACTGATCTGTCATCTTGGTGATATTAGCAGAATCAGCAAGTTGCTTGTAATTAAACCTCGGATTAACATACACTAAAAACATGAAAATTATGCATGCACTAAAAATCTTCATATATGCACTAAAAACCCTTAAAATATGCACTAAAACATGAAAATATGTACTAAAAACCCTCAAAATATACACTAAAAACACGAAAATATGCACGCGAAATGTCACAAAAACTTCCAAAATATGCAGTAAAAACATGAAAATATGCAAAACATTTTCTTGTTGCTAGGTGTGCTGCAAAAATACACAAATTCAAAGCATTTTATGTTCAATTTTTTTTAAAACTTTTATTTCCATGTTGTAGAAGTTGAAATGTCTTGTTGCATGAAAATTACAAATATCAATGGGATGGATTAATATAAAATAATAACACAAAGCAAACAAATAATAGTAACATTTTCTATATCTAACGTGAACTGAATGTACCGGTATAATGTTCTTGACATGCACGAGACATTATTCCATTATTGGTGAATTCGTTAGGAAACGATGCATCCATGTTTAAGTGAAACAGATTTTTTGTTTGCTTTTTCATAGGCATTATGGGTATTACTAGTACCCGTCAAAAATGACGGGAAATTTGTTTATTGCTGTCATATTGCTCATGTTATCTGTCATATCTCATATTGCTGTCGCAATATTCGTTACAGTTATTTATTCATTAACTCATATTGCTGTCGCAATATTCGTTACAGTTATTTGTTCATTCAACTCAATATACGATACAATTAGAGTATTTATTTTTTATTTCGTTTCGTTTCGGTTGTTTCTATAGAAACATAACTGGTGAGGATGAAGAGGAGGAGCAGGAGGAGGATCTTTGCATTTTATAACAATTAAGATAAAAACTTTTAAATGAATACGTTTGCAAAAGAACTGAAAATGTGTGTATGTGAGGCACAAAATAACCATATATGATGTGAACTGGACTCTGAGAAAGTCTTAAGTGTTAACGAAAAGATATGAAACTGGAAGTTAATAAAACTGTTTCAGTATTTATTTGGATTGCTTTATTTTAATTCTCCTAGAATTGGTCAGGGTCATAAACAAAAACCAGCATTTAGCCTGAAAAATTATTGAAGATGTATCCAAACTATCTGTAAAATGGACAGCACCCCAAACATTTCAAAAAACCTTGATAAATTTTGAAAAAACTTGGAAAATAAATTTTTTGTTAAACTGAAAATAAATGCTAAAATACGCAAAAATATGCAGTAACACCTAAAATATGCAAAATATGCACTAACATCTGAAATTTGCAAAATAAAATTTAGGCATTGTACTTGTGCAACAATGAATAACATCCTCACTAATTTTGGGGGAGCTGCATATAAGCAAAAAAACATGCAACTTATCAAGGTCTACTTATAATAAGATGGCCAGATTTCCTGATCCTCAATCCAGGATAACTGATGGGAGGGCAGGAATTAAAACTTTTAAAAACCAAAGTCTTTTACGTATTTTTGGTGGAACAAGAAAATAAACTCATGTCATGTGATAAAGCATTAAATTAAGCAGATTTGGTTAAGTGATTAAGATTGAATTGAGCAGATTACATGAAATTAAGAAAAACACTTTTATTCTTACTTTACATAATGTTGGTGGAACAGGAAAATATATTATATTATGAAATTTGAAAAACAAAGTCAGTAGTACAAATTACAGAAAGTAAACGAGCAAAACATAAATCCTATTTCTCGATAGGATTTTACAGTACCCTTACAGTATAATGTAAATTTGACGGTATTATTAGTCTAAAAAATTCACGAAAATGTCATAAAGCCGGAATGAATTACTTGGACAAAACTCCAGGACAAATTGATGTCCTGGGTTAGCCAAAAATAAACTCAGGACAGATGGCCGAAATCCAGGACTGCCCTGAAAAAATATGGAAAGTGTGATCACCTTAGTTTATAAGCAAGTGAATCAATTCGTGCTTTTCTCTCATTGTTATTATTACTTTTATGTATTACTTAAGGACACTTTGAAGGTAAAGTGAACAAGTTGGTTATAAATGATGGACGATGAGTGGATGATGACTACTTGTTCTTGCACTAGACAGGTGGCTATAAAGTGGCCATAGAGTATGGACCAATAGAAAATGATTGAAATACCTGAAACATCATAGAGTTGTTTTGACTCTATTTTGAATTTTATATATTGAAAAAAGTTTATGCTCAATAAAAGGTCTATTGAGCAAAAATCTTCCAAGTGATGTCAAGCATGTTATTTTTAGACATTAAGACGTTCACGTTTTTACTATTTAAAGATTGCGATGAGTAATGTCGATAAAGAAAATAAAAAGGATAATACTAAAATGGACAGGCAGAAATTTGCAGCCAAAAAGTGGACATTTTTAATGCCCAATAGAAATACCAGCTTTGGACATATTACTGTAAAACTTCAAAAGTTATATGATGCCCTGCAGTGTAGGCTTTTACAGCACAAATGATATTTAAACAACTAGCTTCTTGTTCTTCAGCATGATCTTTATATTGAATACTTGCTCAAAAAGACATCAATAAAGCCAAAGAATGACAGAATCTTTAACAGATGGCTGACCACTAAAGTTTGTCTGACAAATTATAGATGGCATGACATATTATACTAAAGTACAATATTTTAGTTTTAGTATAAAATGTTATGGTTACAAGTACCAGAAGTTATTGTTCTTCAAGTACTTCATTAATAGTTACCCACTTTGTTTTGATCTTCATCATAGTTGAAAAGAAGTTAAGGAAGTTTCTATGTCGATGCCAATGTAGCGACATAGCCAATGTAGCTAATTATTGTTGATTACAAATATTTCAAGTAAATAAAAAATTCCCAAAATTGCACATATTGGCTGAACATGAAAATGTATAGATCAAACACATTTGTAATGTGTAAATATTGTCAAAAAATCCAACTCATTTGTCAGATAACGAATGACAATCTCTACTTCTGTTTATCTTCATATACGTTATAAATAGGCTACTGCAATTCAACTACTGACCTTAATACCTGGACAAAAAACATTCTAGCTCTACATGTAACTGAAATTAATATCTCATAAGTATATCAGAAGAAACAAACATTTTCATTGGTTGTTACTGAAGGGTGTGTGTAGTGCCAACAACTCTTAAAAGACTTCATCATCATCAAGCGAGTGCAGAAGCACTTGGTGATCCAAGTCTCATCTGAATTTTCTTCACAAATCAACATGTTACTTTTACCCTTTTACGCTAACGTTTCCCTTCTGTTTTTGACGGTTTTGCTTATGGTACTTCTGGTAGTCCGCATTTTCCTCCGAAGAACTGTTTTTTTCAAATGCGAGGACCGGTTTGATGGGAAAACTGTGATCATCACAGGTCAGTTTGTAACCGATTTGTAATCAGTGATCTACCAGAGACAAAATTTCTTCAGTGAAACTAGTTTTATACTTAGTAACTCAAGTGTAATTTGTAGTCCATCATACAATCAAAAGTTTGTAAACAACAGTTAGAAAACTTCCTGCTGTAAAGTACAAGAAGTCCTCAATTTACGTACCTTACATTATCTCTGGCTTATATGTGATAAGAAGAGAACTCCTCTTGGATGTTCATTTATATGCAAGAAAAATTGACTATATGAATTGTTGGTGTATTCAGTTGGAGATAGGGTTTCTCTATCGGTAGGCCAATATACCAGTACCGAAAATTGTTATTTCTCAGAATTTTTTTAATATCGAAAATCCGTTTTTTATTTGGTATTTGTACTTGTTTTCAATCGCAGTTAAATCTTCATCTACAAACAGTGAGTTCATTTTTCCAATTACAAATGATTTTTGTACTGAAATAAGATCAGTTAGCTGATCAGTCTTTGAATGAAATTGTAAGCTAATTTCTCAAATTTTATTTCTTAAAAAAGAAAGATTGTAATAAAATTTGTTAAAAATTATTTTTAAATACAGAAAAATACCGGTAATAGAATTACCGTTTTTTGTTAAAATAATTATACCAACTACCGGTTTTACCAAAAGTACAGTATTTGAGAAACCCTATGTACAGGTGGCTAAATGCTGAAATTTTACACTTCATGGCAATCTTGAAATATGTAATTGTTCGATTTATGCAAGGCTTGCAAAGGTTTATTTTCAACATAAATCGAGGAACTCCTGTAGAAGGATATTGCAGACAATTTAAAAAAAATATATATATATATAAGTAATGTTTATGATATTAATGCCAGAAATTAATGTTACTGGTTTGATGACATATTGAAAACATATTAGGATAGCCAAAGAAAATCTGCTAGTGAAATTTTGCCCAAAATAAACAACCCAATGACTCTAGCTATAAAGTCTGTCAGAATTAACTTTTCACTATTCCAATTCAATTTTCTAAAAATAAGTTCAGTTTTGAAGAATGGACAAAATATATTAGTTTTGTATTTTTTTTTTTGGAAAAAGAAGACTGTACATATATGTAATGTAGTATGTATGTATGCAATTAGCTAAAAAATGCATAGAATTATAACTCAGAAAAAAAGAAGTTATAAACATGTTTGCTTGTTTGTGATAGAGGTCTAAATTTTCAACGCATGAAATGAGTTTTTCTGGCAACATTCCATTATGATATATCAAATTTGGATGACATAGCAACTGCTGAAAATAATTTTAGCCTTCGCATTAAGATAAATCTTTTATTTTTATTTCAGCATATCATGGCAGTTTCATACCATTGCATTCTGAAATTATATATAGATCATCGGTTTTTATGTAAACTAAAATGCAGTTACCAACCATTAAGATATGACCTAACAGGTTCTTCATCTTGGTTGCATTTTCAACTTTCACAGGCAATGCATAGTATATAATAAAAAGCAAATATAAACCCAACTTCATATTATATGGTTGTTTATAAAATTAAGTAAAAAGCCAGGATAAAACATCAAAAGTCGATCTTTACTATTGTTTGATGTACAAGTGAAGGGCTCAATGGCTCGATTAATGCAATTCCTCAAGATTTGATTTTGTTATTCTGCAATAAAGAAATCCATTCAGATGGCTGTTTTATAAACGAGAAAATTTGCCATTGTGCGATTTTGTACAATAATGTACAAGTTACTGAATACTCTGGGTTCCTTGTATCTCCTGAGTTCCTTCAAAAATGTGTACACCATGGGGTGTAGGCCAAAACACCGACAACCAAAACGCCGACAATCAGAATACCGACAGTTCAAAATACCTAATCAAGCTCCAACTGTCAGTATTTTGATTGTTGGTATTGTTATTGTCGATATACCGGCAGGAACAGTACACCATGTATGTTGCAAATCCTGGCCCACAAGGTGGAAGTGTTATGGGAACCTGAATATATTATATGCAGTATATTCATGAGAAGTTTAGAATAATACAATGTAAACAAGAAATACCTTCCATGAATTATTATGTACTTATGTTATAACCTATTGGTACAGCAAAACTTTCGTCATTAAAATAAAATTCCCCTGTATCCGTGATTAAAGAAAACTATTATTGAGAGTGAGACTAAAGTCATCTAAAGTCATTTTCACAAGTTGTTTGATGGTGAACCAAACATGACATATAGTATATTGTGAAGTGTCAAGCACTTATAAGGCAAGTTGCTTTATTGCTAAATCATAATTAGAAGTATCGGTAACTAAATTAACCAGTAGTTACGTTTAAACTGTACTAATTACTTTAAAGTGATTTCCGTCACCAACCAGGCCATCAAAATCAGAACACTGTCATCATGATAAAATGGTATTCAAATGGCATGTGAGAGCAAGAAAAACATTCCGAATAAAAGAAGAAAAATATGTGAATTAAGTGAATGAAACTTTTAGCTGGGTGGTTTCTTCCCATTTAGTTTTTAAAAAAATAAAGCAAAATTAAAAACATGAATGAGCTTATTTTCTTGGTCAAATTGCCAAAACTCTTGGAAAATCTCCAACAAAGTTTGTGTTCAAGAATTTCGCAAAATACTTAGCTTTAGATGTTAGTAGCGCCAGTTAAGACACAACTCAAAAAACCAGTTATCTTGTAAAAATGCAGTCATCTTCCTCAAGTTCCTTATATCTATATACAATTTTGTTATACAGTAGGTCCTCGTTTTGCACTTGCCCCACTTCACATTAATGGTGGTTGTAAACACTATGTAAATTAAAAACAAAGTTAAAAACAAAATAAGAAAATAACTTCATGAATGTAACTGGGTATGTAGTGACAGCTTTTCCTCAACATTTGTAACCAGAAGCACTGGCAGCAATTTAACGAACCCTACTTCCTGACAATAGTTTTAATAGCTTATGTTAATTTGGATGTGTGAACTTAATTTAACTCCAGAACAAAACAAGGCCTACTACCTTACTGTATGTGATGAGAAAATCCTCCAGAGAGAAATGCATTATGGTTGGTGGGAGTCCTTGGCAAAATAAATATTGTCCCCTCTCCTCAACATTTTAGAGGCCTACTTGTTTGCTCTGTATTGTATATACACCCCCCCCCCCCATCCGTAAGAAAATATGATGTGAAAATGAGAATTTAATCACAAAATTGATTTATTCTTGGTAAGCTTTGTAACAAACTTTTAATAAAACCATAGGATAAGTAGGCAAAGCTCTTGTACCTTGGGAGCATTTTGACATTAAAATTTTTAATTTTCGTAGTATTTGTTACTGAAGCTTAATTTTTATGCCACAGCATAAACTACATAAGTACTTCAAGTATAAGTTTTTTATAGAATATCATTAATTCATAAATAAAAACTAAATCTCCCACCACTATCTCAAGGTACAAGTGCAGTAGTTTACCTTGGGCCATTGGTGTGTGTACCTTGGAACACTAAGAAAATTTAAGCATATACGTTGTTCTAAATTATATTGTTTATTTTAATCCAAGAATATTTTGTCTTAAATCATATTTTGTATACAACTCTATCAAATTTCTTCCCACTCTCAAATTTCATTATATATTTTTGTTCTTCTATATTATCCTCAACGCTCTGGTTTAAACATTCGTGTGAAGATGACAGTTAATCTTGTTCATCAGATGTGTCACCACAGCACCACATCTGTGCTGCTGATTCCTCATCCAGAGGCTTTAAAATGCAAAGATCATCATCCTTATCATTGTTTGAGACATGTCCCAAAACACAAAATTAGTTTATGTCCCAAGGTACAAGATATAGCCTAAGCTTCAACAAATGGTATTATTTAAATATTACTGCATTTATTTTATGTTGCACCAAGTCATATTCATATTGTGGGCCTCATAATACACTATCAATACACCCAAGAGTCAAATCTAAATCTTCAGTAGTTGGGCCAAGATAGCATTCACTAGTTAAGTGACTAAGATTACGCTTACTACCAAAAAACTGACTTTTGTGTGCAGCGATTACTACTTCGGCCGATTGCGTTAAAATAAACATGGTGGATAGACTACTCAATGAGCATAACACTATAGGCTTGGTGTTTAGTATTTTCAACAAATGGAATTATAAGGGCCATGTCCCTAAGTACAAGAGTTTTCCCTACTGAGAAGATGTTAACACAGTAGTCAGCACTTCTGTACATTGCATCGTTGACTTCACCAGTTTTACCTCCACTCCTTTTCCATACTTTCACAGATTTCACTCCTTCCCAGTAAATACTGTATCATTAATCAAGGCGTGTTCAGGAAATTTCAATTTCATTAATATAGATTTTGTTTTAAAATTTCATGAAACAATTATCACTAAAGGAATAACAACCACCATTAGTATTGTTTCATTTAACACAATCTCAGATGCATAAGAAGTCTCTATTGATAAAGAATAATTTCTTTTAATGTTTAGCAGTGTTTCCTTTGGTCAATTATTGTGAATTATTCTATTATTCTACTACTAAATTATGCCTCAGCTCCCCATCCACAAAGGACGCATTTTTTTACAGAAAAAAATCTGGTTTTAAACAAAGTTCCAAAATTAATTTGGAGGCCCTTTGGAATCGGGGTCTTAGGCAAAAACCTATTTTTCCTACTTTTATAATGCACCACTGCTCTTAGGTGACCACTATATGGGTGTTAAAATTTCCCTATTCTGTACAAAGGGGCACAAGTGATGAAATGTTCTTGCGCCTGCTGTCGTCCTTTCAAGATTCAATCATTCCTTTGAAAACAAATTTCATAAACGGTTTACATAGACGATATACTCAAATTTAGTATTTTTTGGAAATATTATTAGTTCATTTAAAAAATATTTAAATTCAGAAATAGTACACATTAATAAGAGCATTCTAATTTCAGGTGCCAACTCTGGAATTGGCCAGGCTGCAGCCATTGAACTGGCTAAAAGAGGAGCCCGTGTAATTCTAGCTTGTAGAGATCGATCAAGACGAGATTCAGCCCCCTTTGCAGTCAGAAGCAGATCTGGAAACGTTAGTGTTCACTTCATGTACTTAGACCTAGCGAATCTAGATTCCGTCGTGCAATTTGCACTTGAATTTACTGAAAGAGAACAAAGACTTGATGTTCTCATCAATAATGCAGGTGAGTTTCATTATTTCATATTTTGTTAAATTAGTGTTTTACGTAATCCCACTGTCCAAATAGAAAAAAAGGAACATTTTTAAAATGTTAGAATTGCAAATGTAGAAGACTAATTGGTTATTTGTGCCAAGCAAACTCACAAATAAACTAGAAAAATGTTGAGGGTTCACGGTGTAAATCATGAGGTTTTTTTTTGTTCGACTATTTTACAATAAACATGTATACGGAACTTTAGTCAGTATTAAAGTGTTAGTTCACTGGTCATGTGCACAGTTTTCATGTTTTGGATGTTTCAAAATAATATAATTATCTTATTTAATAAAAGACAACTTGTGGACCTAACTATATTTGTTGTAAATAATTATGACTGTTCTACCTTATAAAAGTTTTTAGGTAGGCTTACACAGCAATCATATTGACGAAGAAGTACTGGTATGAACATTGAATACAATTTTTTTTCTCTTATTTAACAGCTGTATTGTGTGAAAAGCAGTGGACAATGGATGGATTAGACATGGTTATGGGTGTTAGTGTTTTTGGTCATTTCTTGTTAACTAATTTGTTACTGGACAAAATGAAATCTAACCTTGATGGAACACGAGTTATCAACATGGTGTGTGATGCTTACAAATCTGGTCAAGTTGAAATGGGAACACTTGACTTTGGCCTTAAAGAAGAAGAATACAGCATGTACAGTGTGAGTATTATTAACCACTTAAAAGCAGGGGCTAACTTAGGTAATATGATGCCCAGTGCAAGGGCAAATTTTAGCCCCTCCTTAAGTACTGGGTTGTGTTAAATGCTTTGTCTGTTGTGTACTGGGTAAACTTCTGAATAGATGGTAAATGGGGACCCCATTGTTTGTCGGATTTTTTCTTCCCCTATTGTGCTATTAGTTATTTCAGGAATGCTAAGGCCCAATTTGATATGGTATATCCCAGTGAGTGTCCATTGCCAGGCATGTAGCCAGGGTGGTGGTGGATCTAAGGGGGCTGAAGCACCCTCCGAAATCTAAAATATGTTTTTTATCATACATATTTTAAAATAATCGAGTTCAAAATACTGCAGATAGTAGAGTGTGACAGAGTAGTTAGTCAGCAGACATCAATTAAACGGTGTTAATTATGGCTAGGTAGTTCATTTGTTGTTTTGTTTTTTGGTTGGACAAAAAGTTCCTTATGAAAAAATTTTCAACCCCTCCCAAAACAAAATCCTGGCTATGGGACTGTCCATTGCAACAGGTATCTGCAACCCTAATTGAACATATGCCTGCTACATGCATATACTCATATAAATACAATTAATATAGTAATATACCAGTACAGTATTTATTTGGTCCCCATTGGCTTCAGATGCATAAACTCCAGCATTACAATTATAAAATAAAATACAATAGCTTGTAGCCTTCAATTTAAGCCTGTAGCTATTCTGAGACATTTATTTGTAAAGATCCGTGTTGGTTGTTCACTACAATTTCCTTTTCATTTAACTTCATGTCATTGTCAGGCATGTCAGCAAGAAAATTATATTTCAAGGATACCATCAACTATATAATGAATTGCTTTTGTCAGGGCTGGATTTTCAGTATTGCATTATAATTGACTTTTGCAGGCCCCAGGCATCCATATTCAGTCTCAGCAGAACAGAATTATTTGTGTCTAGGACCGTAAGCACAGGCAAGCAGTGGGATCCACCCCACAACTCAGATTTTACTTCCAGTGACCACCATTGTTTTATTGCTTTGTAAGCCCAAGATTATGGCCTATGACAAGGGGCTGCATTGTACTTGGGCCCAGAAAAAAATAGGGAGCATACCCAGCACTGGAACCAAAGTATTAACTGTAAACTAATATTACAAAATTAAACTAAACAAAATCGAGAAAAAAAAAAGCTCCAAAAAAACTTTGTACTCCCTGAAAACATTTCTTTCAGAGCAAAATCTTTAATTCTTCAGGTTTAGGCCCTAGCATTATTTTTGGCAATGTCCAATTTTCCTTCAAGTTTCACGTATGTGCTTACTTTGTTTGATGGCTAATCTACCCTTACGTCTCATGTTGTACTATCCCAAATTAATTTGAGATGAGATCAGCTCCATTGGTCTGGATATGTTAGACAACCATACACAAGATCAATTATTATAAAACCAAAACCCGACTGCATAAACTATGGCATATAACACCCGCCATATTAGTTTTTATTATTAATTGATGGCATATACAGGGCAAAGCGTACACTCTGACCAAGAGGGGGGGGGGAACACTATTTGCTATTCAAAACACTATTTAACACATACTATATACCAGGGCCAATTCATTTTTCAAGGGGGGTTGAGCTCCCCCCATGCTCTGCCACTGAACATCTACCCAGTGACATCCGTGAGAGTAAGAGTAAGACAAATCCATCGCCACCTCATTCATAAAAACCCATCAAGCAGTTTTAGCCAGTAGGAGGGAAGAAAAAATTATACATACATCCTGAAAAACATAACCTTGCATAGTCGGGTGATTAAGCAAACTGTTTGATTGACAAACTTGTTTTTCCTTTTACTGACTTTGTGTAGTGTGATTCACAAAACAGTACTTTGTCATATTTTACAGGCATATGCTTCAAGTAAATTAATAAATCTCCTATTAACCACGGAAATGGCTCGTCGTTTTATTGGTAATGGAACTAGTGTATTTGCCGTTGATCCTGGTATGTTTTAAGAACCCTATTTTTTCATAGTTAAAAATTCTCATTTATAAACAATAATATACATGAATTTTGCAGAAAATGAATAAATTAACATGAATTTTGCAGGAAATGTCAGTACACACTTATACAGGAACTATCCAGGATTAATGGGAAAAATACTGCGAACTATTGGCAAAGTAGTCTTTCGAAGTCCTGATGATGGTGCTCAAACTGTGCTATATTCTGCAATGACAAAAAATCTAGAGAAGCTCACAGGAGAGTAAGTACTCTTTACTATGAATAAGAAAAATAAACAAAGGATTACTTTTCATTGAATTTGCACTTTCATGTTCGAGCTACTATCAAAACGTTCCAGGACTTTGGCCATAAAAAAACTTTAATGTGACTCCTAGTTTCTACTTTCTCCTTCAAAGTAGTCTCATTGGGTATAAATACAGCGATTCCCGTGCATTTTCCATGATTTTATGCATTCCTGGAAATTGTTAAGTGTGAGGGTTTCGCTCACCTCTTGCAATTTCACCAGAATTTTTTTAGTCATGTCAAAGTGACACTCTTTCACTCGTAATTTCATATCGGCGGAATAACAAAAAGTTGCAGGGGACAAGGTCAGGTAAATAGGAGGGGATTGGGAAATCAAAGAAAGTCAAGAATTATTGAACAAGTAATGTGTGCTGTCATGGTGGAGAAACCATTTGTTGTACTTCCATAAAAAATTGCAAGATCACTAAATCATAGCCTCACAGAAATGCTTAAAAACATGTCCTGTCAGCTTCACAACTTTTTGACATACTTGTGTTGCTGAAGCTAATTCACAAAGGATACTGCTAGCTACACTATACTCCATTTCACATAAGCTGACACGGAATTAGCTTGAGGCAGCCAAGGGGCGAGCTAGATGATCACTGTGTGACCACTGACCACACAGCAACTGAAACGTGTGAGAGGTACGCTCGTCAACCATTGGCTGATTCATTTAGCTTCCTCATAATTGTGCC
>JAQIWH010000339.1:0-55155 GCA_034695005.1 Cryptops parisi | reverse complement strand
TTAAATAAAGTCTGAGGGCCAAATGACATAGCTGTAAAAGTCAGTCGGTGCCCTCGTTAAACTCCAAGTACCTACCTCTATTATTCTGACCAATGTCCATAATCATTACTATACCGTATGGGTTACAGCCAAAACCTGAATTGTTAAACCTGGTTTTGACTAGTCAAAACTAGAATTAGATGAGTTTCTTGAATAGTTAGAGCGTTTGGTACATTACCTAACATGACCTTCGTGGTTAAGGTTGATCGGGTTTTGACCAACATACTATACTGTATAATATGTATCTTAATTAACCCATATGTAAATATATCATAATTGTATAAGCTTAACTACCTAGATTTGTGTATTGTGAGCCTATCCGTGGATCTGAAACGCTTTTTGTTAACACTCATGTTTTTATGGTGAAACTCAAGTGATCCATGGGATTCACCACAACAACGCGACTGTATTGTACAACAATGAACTGCATGATGAAGATTAGTTCACTGTATACCACTGTATATACTGTTGTTGCCATATCAGTATGAACCTTGTGAGGCACGAGGTTCACCATAACAACATGAATGTAAACAAACATGAGAACCGAGAACTATTTGCTGAAGAAGTCACATGAAGGTTTTCGATTACAAAACTAAACTCACTTCCATCCCCCGAGTAAACCGATTCCTTATAAATTCCTCCCTCACCAACGTGACTTATAATAACGACGTATTAAAATTGTTAACACACGTGATAGTTAAACATCATGAAACAAATAAAAATAAATATTTGCATGGGAAGTCATGTGCAGTTCGAGATCCGATAAGAGTCATAATTAATCAAGTTGGACTTGCAATAATAATGACAATGGATCTGAAATTTCCCTTATCTAAAATAAACCACCTTTGTAATGACATAACAACGATAAAAAAACGTGTTGATTTGTAGTATTTGTCATCGTCAATAACCATTTCTCATTAAACCGTCTTTTGCTATTTCGTTAACAAAAGTGAAATGCCAATAAGAAACTTTACCTTTGCCAGACAAAACGCTCAATTTTTAACAAAACACCCCAAACCATCTCTACCAGGAACCATTCTATTATTCAAATGACGTTTTAAAACTAAATTTCGTTAACAAGAATGAAATATAAAGTGGTGGAAAATACAAAATTGGGCTACCTGCTTATTAGATCCAGAGCTGGTTGATGGTATAATAACACCACTATGTACTATAGATAGGCGATCTCGTGAAAATGCTGTCTAGCAAGGGACAGTAGTGATTTATAACCTTTCCAGATACCACATTAATATCCAATTGAAAGATCCCAGCACAAATCTTTTTTTGCAATTAAGAAATACTGGTGGCACAAGTGTGTATGTGTAATCATGCATCAATTGCTGCACAAGTTAAGCAACAACCAATTCATCTAACACATAATGGGTCAATTGTAAAATCTTAATAATATCACAATCCTTATTTCAACTGTTTGTCACGATTCACTTCACAAGCGTTCCTATACACGCACCTATTAACAACGTAGCATAATTAAGAAGGCCCTTTCTTTACATACCGGCACTGTGTATAATTTTTAAATAAGTTGTTAACATTTTTTTATAAACAACTAATGTACGCCATTAAAGAATAAATAGTATCTAAGCAATGACAAATAATAAAGATTATTTCTTTCATACTCAATCGGTTTATTTTCTTTCTTTGTATTGTTGTTAAATTTTGTCATCCATTACGGCTTCATTCATTTGCCCTTGTCCAACTTTTTCACTGTATTTAGTGTTTGTTTTTTTTAAAAGAAAACTGACACAATAAGAATATATGAACATAAAAAAATATAAAATATGGAAAGTTTATGGAAAGTTGCAAAAGAGTTGAAGTGAAAAATCAACGCAAAAAATAAACGGAATGTTGGCGACAAGAACGAATTGCTTCATTTGATCTTCATTTGACCATAACTAGATGTTTCAACAATTTTTTCATAAAAAAACCAAAAATGAAAGAAACAAAAAATATAATAACTAAAACAATAGTTAGCTAATGATTAATCATTGGAAATAAAAAATATTTACTATTCTTTAAATCAGTATACAATGTATCGGAGAACCAGAGTTTCATGCTGCTTTGAGGTAACTTATATAAAGTTTACAAGATGTAACATTTCCAATTCATTAAATCCTATAGTATACGTTCTATGCAAATCTTATATCTAAAAGACAAGAATGCTCCTCCTACTCCTCACCAGCTATGAAAGCACCATCATGTGTGAAAATGTCGAGACTTGTACTGAAATGTATTCTCTATTGCGAAGAAATATGAGGTAAAGTGTAACGAATGTTGCGAAGCAACATAATTGCATAATGAAAACAAAATTTTTCAATTTTTTTGATGGGTTATTTACTAGTATTCTAATGAAAATAAAATACAGTGTTTTTGTATTTTATATTCTAATGAAATCATATAAAATACAAAAACACCAAAAAGTAACCACTGGTTACTCACTGAAATCAAATGTTGACATTATTTTATGAAAATAATTTATAGACGATTATTTATGATCACAATGTAACATAATGAGACTACTTGTACAAGAAAGAACATTCCAATGCATTCCTAAGATGTATTTTCTAGTTCAAATTTGTGCCGCTGTATAAATTATATAAAAATTCTAATGTTTAAATTCTAAAATTAGAACAGTACCGGTACAATAGTTCAAGACTAAATAAGAAAGCAACAGTGGAAGTATAATTATTGTACAACATTTGACATCCCATTTCATTCAATGTAATCCTATGATGTTAATGTACATCCTATATGGTAATTCCAAATGTGTCCAAATGTAGGTCGTTGTAAAAATATGTAACAATTCTAATATTTAGAGATGTTAGAATGAAAACAGGAGTTGAATATTACATATAAAAGCACTGGTGGGAAGTACACAAGGTTTAGCATGCAAAACTATTCAAGAGTTGGCAGACGACTGCAGATGGCGAATAGGAAGCAGATGACCATTAGATGATTCACAGTTACCATCAAGTTAACGTCCTCTCCTTTGCAAAAGCCACAATCATCATAAAGAATGCACTGTCGTCAGACAGTTTCTTAGGTATTACGTTTCATTATTCATGCTATGCAAAAATACATTCAAAACTTTTCTTTGACAAGCAGATGCAAAAATTCTGCTATCGTACAATCTGTTGAATATCCAAATTCAGTACCTGATAACGCAAGTATTTAAAAATGTCATCATGTGTACCCAAGTGGCATTTAGTTAGACCATTTTTTTGGTAAGTTAAAGTACACTTAAAACACCGTACATTACTTTAATTAAAAGTCATAAAATATTCGTAATTAAATTAATTTTTTTTTTACAATTTTTAAATTAATAAATTTAAAGTAGTAAATGACTCAATGACGCATGTAAACACAATCGACATTTACGCCAACACAATTGAAATTGGTAGACAGGAAGTCCTCGGTTTGTATACAAGTTCCTGATATGCAAGTTCGTCAATATGTAACGAGAGTCCTATATACTCTTTATAAATTTTAGATGCTCGTTATATGTATGTGCGACAATATTTCGTTATTATGCGATTTTTTGTGGTGGTGCACATGTTTTGCCACTTCATGACAATTTTCTTATTATGAAGGCTGGACTTCAAGGCAATCTAATTGTCGCATAAATCTAGTATCTCTTGCATTCTCATTAGATGAGAATACATGAGTACACATGCCTCATTAGTCGGAATGTGTACAGTATACTAAACTGCAGTATACTAACATTATTAAACAGTACCTTGTTTCATAATGAAACTACTTATTTGGGTTTAAATTAAAATCAATTAGTTTGTTACATTAGTTTACTTGCATACACAATCCAGCTTTTTTGCTGAAAAATTATATAAACAATCTAAATTTAAATTGCTTATGTTTACAAATTCAATAAGTAACCCAGTTTTTAAAACATGGTTTAAACAACTATATATGTATTTTTTTCTCATATTTATTTGTTTTGCAGCGAGGATATTTTGTAGAAAATTCATAAAACGAGAGTGAAGGTCATTGCTATGCCATCATGACCATTAACCATGTTCACTAGAGCTTATGACAACAACAATAATTTAACTTTGTTCTACATTTCTCGACCTACTGACTCTGAACACTAATTGCTGGCAAGCTAATCAACCGCATGAATCATTTTCATCGAAAGGTTAATAATAGTCAATAAAATCAATAACAAGAAGAAAAAAAGTGAAAGCAAAAATTCTATTACTCAAGAAGAAATACACTTTTAAGGATAACACAACTATAAAAATGATATACACCATTTAGGTTCATTTTATTTTTGAAAGCATCTCCATTTGAATTTTACCAACTTTAAGAATCAACGTTTCTAACACAACATAAAAAGTCCCTTACAATTTTTTTTTCTCACAGAATTGAAATGGAATTTTCCCTAGTCGGCAAAAGCAGTTCAACTTCCTATAAGTAAACACAACCAAGGAAGCTTGAACATCACTTGAAATGTTCCTCTTGTGTGTGATTAAATGTACTGGACAGGAAAGGGAACTTTCAATAGAAGAAGGAACAAAGAAAAAACGCCAAACCAAGGGATTCGGAACCACCAGCTGTTGTGGAAAGTCTTGCAAAACGACCCTTCTGCAAGACGTTACAGGTTTTTATCATCTTTCAAGTGTCATGTTACTTAACCCTTTCAATAGACTTATGGAATGCTAACCTTCACAAAAGGAAGGGTGACTAACATGTACAAAGAAATGAAAAGTTTGGTATCTAAACTGGGATGCCTTTTGGGACATTCTTGATCACCAAGATGTTTTGGCAAACGGAAATAAATATCGTGACAACAAATGCTCGATTGTATCATTCACAAAAAAAAACACTAAAATTTATACAGGATGCTGTAAATTCTCAACTTTGATGCGAATGCAATAGCTAAAATGCAAAATAAATAATAATTCATCTAATAAAAAACTAGGATGCTCCTCCTCACCAGTTATGGAAGCCCCACCATGTGTGTGAAAATGCCGAAATCGATATTCTAAATATAACGAGTATTGCGAAGCAATAAGAGTTAAAACATTGAATTGTGTAATTAAAACGAAAAAACTTTGCTATCATTTTTTTGACGGGCTAAATAGCCCGTCAAAAAAATGATAGCAAAGTTTTTTCAAGTAGAAAATAAATTAACTGAAATGTATATTCAGTAGGCCTACATGATGTACCAAAACTTTGTATCAGTTATAAATTACGCTGAGCAAATTAATTGGAATAAAAGATAAGAAAACGTATCTTAGAAGCATTTGAATCATCTCATGCAATCACTTAGCAATTTGAACTGTATAAATATTTATTAACTTTTGCCTACGTGACACCAAGATACTTGTTATTAATTACTTCAAGACAGTAGCTACATATCATTTTCCATTACCACTATCATTTCTAAACTAGAAAAGTATCTATATAAAAAAACTACAGAACCTCGGCGAGGATTTGACGTTCAGTGCAAACCTCGCACATATAAAAATTGCCATAAAATACAGCGGAATCCGCTTATTGTGATCACTTTAGGATCAGCGCTTTTTGATAACAATAGCCCGATGGTAAGATTAAACATCGTGTTGGGAGCCTACTGATGATAACAATAGCCGATTGATAACAATATCTGTGATTTATAGTGACCGGATTCCACTGTAGGCCTACTACAACTTCAGTGTTAAGTCCCTTGTGCAGCACAGTTCAAATTCGCATACACTTTTCTCACATGCAACGAGCATCTGGAAGAATTTTGCTTTCGCATATAACAAAGTCTACATGTACAAGAAACCTTCGTTTAAAATTTTGCAAAAAGCCTCGTATAAATCGAAATTTCCACCAACTGGCAAAACTGCAGCAGACAATTCAATGTCAATTGTGCATCAATGCACAAAATCGCAAATTAAAAATATTTTTCCACATACAATGCGCATCTATGTATTACAGACCTTCTGGAGAATTTCGCTCGTGGCACATTAAGTAAAATCTCATATAAAGATCTCGTATAAATCGAGGACTACCTGTATATAATTGTCTACTTTTGACTTTCAACATTTGAAAAAAAAAATAACTCATTCAGAGAAAAAAATGGTTATGTAAAATACAACACTTCAACAACATTTTGTCAAGGCTGCACCTTTTTCAAACGGACATTTTCTATTTTAAATGAAACCCATCATTAAGAGTTACCTATCTATGCTTCACAAGCCACAAGGTCTAAAGAAAAAACAAAAGAGGAAATCTTACTTAGGTAAGGTAGAGCTTTTAATCTGATTCTTGACTCAAGGAACCGTTAAAGTGAGTGTGTTTTCATTTGCAAAAACCTTAGCAGACAGAAAGGCGCAAAGGAAGTTGATTCATGGTTTGTCAACTTTAAAAAATCACTCCTTTCAATACTAAACAACCATTTTATTTTTCTTTTTGAGCTCAAGTTACATTTTTCAAGACGACTAAAGCTAAACAACGATAAACTTCATAATCAACATTTCGCACAACACTTTTTTTTTGCACATTCACTTTATATTGCAAACTCAACCAACCTATAAGTTCGTCTAAGAAGAAGTTCCCCAAAAATGCTCTCCCAAAGAATTATATAACAATTATTAATAGTAATTATTATAATTATATATCTATAACAATTTTATGAATTGGAAAATATTCATATAAAAAAACAACATTAGCATGTTGCATACTTATGCATGGCAAACACTGGTTGACAAGTCAAGAAACTAATACTTTTTTTTTTCATTAATGTTTTATTTTATTTTATATTCTATTTTTTCTTATGTGACTAATAATTTGTTGAAAAAATAATTCGTTAAAACATGTGGTAACGAGTATTTCATTGGAGTCCTCAGTATATTCAAACCGATTATTCATCTTTGTTCACTTTCTTTGTACTGTATAGTTTCTGAATTAACGGAAGTTAACTCATCGATTCTAAGATTTTTCTTGAGACACATTTGAAAAATTCTGTACATTTATAAACCAAACAACTACAAAATGCTTTTTAAACATTTTTTGATTTCTGAAATTTTCGATTTATCAATTTACTGTATTTAATTATGCGTGTTTTTTGTTTTTACATTGTACTATGCGGTTTTTTAATTTATGCGAAGGATTTATGCGGTTCTTGTTTTATACGTTTTTTGGCAAATTGAACTATGCAGTATATTCTCATAAACGACTGTTAATGACAGTATACGTTCAATTCCCAGCTCGCTCACAAACTCAAGTAAAGCTATTGCTCACAAAAATTAGAGGATATTTCAAAAAGATTTTGAAATATCCCCTAATTTTTGTGAGCAGTGTATAATTAAAGTTTTGAATTTTTATACGAAAATTTTGTTAAAAAAAAAATTTATATTTATTTTCGACCGTTACCTTAGATACATAATGTGACATCATTATTATCATCAAATTTAATAAACAGACCTGACCATTTGTCAACTTTCCCTCCAAAGTCAATTCGAAAGTTTGCATTGATGATAAGTTGGTTGTAATTTGTATGTTTACCTGTTATTTTTGGCGCCAACGCTTTTCTCAAGATAACGATATAACTGGTGACACCTTACTTTTACTTTGAATATAATTCAATGTAAAAAATAAATATGTTAAAAAATTCATTAACTATGAATTCACCAAAATACGTTACCAAAATAAAATTTTGTAATATTTTAACCAAACATGATTAGTGACTAAATTAAAACTTGGTTATTCAAAATACAATGAAAATTCGAATACTGTACACTAAAAAAACAAGGTGAAATATGTCATTTCAATATAAAAATCGATAAATTATCGAAAAATTTATTAAATTAAACCAGTGAATAGTAAGTATATACTGTACATACATATTGTTCATTAAATGCTCACGTTTTTTAACTTGTACCACGTTGATGGCTTTTTTTTTAATACCAAACCGGGCATATACACTGAAATTTTCGTTTATTCGAAATTAGGCTTAGTTCATCCCATCACATTCGGATAATCGAGTTTGTGTGTTTTAGTGTACAGTGGAATCAACCGAGATGTTTTCTTTAAGTATTTGATATCTCATAGTTACTTTAAGATAATTAAGTTCTCACTAAAAATTATATTGTAAATGTTATAAATTTTTTAATTTTAAAACACTATATTTTAAAATTAAAAATTTTTAAATATAGTGTTCGATATATAAAATCAAAATAAAGTCTATCGACGACAAACGTGTTGACGATTAGTTTGGACATTGACGAAAACATTTAAATGAAAAACTTTTATGCCATAATTAAAAATACACCGTGGTTACTTCATAAGTATCATACTATATTATATACATAATTGTTAGATTTTCTTTTCAAACAAAATAATTGTTTGTGTTAAATTCTCCATATTAGAAAAATATAGAGAAACATTTCAAATGAGTACTTTTCACTGAAAAACTTGTTTCAGTTTTTTCAAATAAAAGTCATTTTTATTTGAAAATTATAAATAAATTTCCGAACATGTTTTCAGAAGATTGATTTCCAAAATACTTCAAACTTTAGTACACAATATTATCCAAACTTCAAAAGTATACCACATATTTCATGTACTACTATAATCAAAATAAACCAAACTTATCATATATTCAAAATATACCACAAAATACCCCCAAAATAAAACACTACAAGATAAATGTTGACAGCGCAACATAATCATTACTTACAGAATTCATACACTGTACATGAAAAACGAGACAAACTTGAAACCCCTATTCATACCCATTGCACTAGAAAGTTTCCCGAATCTTACCACCCACGCATCAAAGAAAAACCACCATGATGTGACATGTGCTCGTAGAAGTTTGTCAAACGAAAAAAAAAATTTAATACAATAAGAAAAACAAAAACAAACAATGGAAACAGGGATTTACCTGGTTGGCTGCATGACTCTAGTAGATGAAAGCACGCCAGTTTGGTCGTTTGATGTATTGGGCAAAAGTTTCTCCCTGGCTCTCCACAATGACAACTGTGCCTTCTATCACATGGGTTTGGACTTGGAGAAAGTAGTGTCGTTCTCGCTTTTGCCGCGGAGACTACTGAAACCACGTGATTTGTATAAGAGTAGTCCATTGGATCATATAAGGGGTGGCGCCACCGCAGTATATGATTATAATTTTTTTTTCTTTCTATGGTGACCCTATGCAGCTGGCTCACCTGTGATCTGGCCTCCATCATTTGCTCCGTTTCGAATGTTGTTTGTTTGTTTATGGGCTTCTTTCGAGCAGATGATATATCTGGACATGGATGATGCAGTTCAATATCGCATCTTCCACCACGCTGACTCTCATCTATATAGAACAAAAAAAAAAAAAATAACGAATTTGAACCATATCAATAAAAACAATAACTCTTGAGCTTTTCTGTAATTTAATAGGAACTGAACTGATAACGATTATCCGCAATGCACGTTAAGACATGTAAAGGGGAAAACCGATTATTATGCAACTTGATCTTCCTTACCAACTTTGCAAACGCGACTTGTGATGTCATATGGTGTAATATTATTGATACAAATGACATGCAATGATACATTTGATAGAAAAACAGCTATACATACTGTTCAGTTTTGTGAATATGGATTTATACTGTAGTTATATTTTATGAAGATAAGCATATAAATCGATAAAATAGTACAGAAAATAATAGCAATCTAACTATTAAACATGTCGCAATCACATTGGTTTCTTGTTTTAATCACCAATTGTACTTTTGTAATTATTCCCACATGGACTGCAATATTATAATGTACCGTATACTCCATTCTAATTTGTAAGCACACTGCATATCCTTGCCAAGTATGACTCAGTACATGAGAAAAACACTATGGATTAACATTGCATTGGATGCATTTGGATGTACGTACATTAGCATATCCAAAGGATTTGTATTTGATGCATCATAGAAAACACAAGGTTTCCGTTTGTGGATAAATCTCCAAAAACGGACTCGTGGGCTACTCATTATCGAAAAACAAATAAAATATTATCGCCTTCTTGAAATTGGTCGAGGGCTTCATAATGCACAACATCCTTACCACTACCTACAGGAATACATGATTGATAACAGCACATCTCGGAATGAATATCATTATACATTGAAGCAACCACTGATTACTAACAAATATGAAACAAATAAATATTCTATAAACTTTATTACTGTGTGAAATTCACTACCTGTTTCCATAAGAAAAATTAACATTAGTTGCAAGTATGGTAACTGCTCTAGGCAGTCCAGCCATTTTAAAAAACTCTTATACAAACATGTATTACATAGTTGATATGTCTGTTTTTAATTTTTTTCATTTATTGTAATCTCATTCTTTGTAAATAACATCATGTGTGTATCATGTTTTTTATGTACTTTGTCCCTAGTCGGACGTTATATTATAAAATAAAAATAAATAAATAAATCTAAATGTGACATTTACTGTGGCAAATGTATATGTTGTGTTCGGTACCATGCATGTGCCTGGTACCAAAGGTGGGGTGATATGCATCATGTAGGCCTACTGTACAGGTACATGGAATCCTCAGCTATAGTGGCTGGAAGGATTATATATATACCACAGTTACGCGATCCTTTACAACGCGATGTGGGAAAGCCTTCCATATACTCATTGTCATTACAGTATATAGGAGAAAATTTCGATATTGTACGATTTTGTACGGTGATACACAGTTGAGTCAATACTGACGTTTTGCTACTTAATGGAAATTTCTGTATGCGACGTTTGTGCAGAACTTAACCTTCGTATAAATGGAGAACTCTTGCACTTGCAAACTTTTGTAAAATCGGTTTAGAAAAGCTCAGTCAAATCTAATTTTGACCAGTAAAAACTGGGTTTTAACTGAATTCGGATTGTGACTGTAGCATATCTAAACGGCAGTCTAGTAGATAAAAGTTCAGAGATTATTTCATGGTATCATCCATCCCTGGGCAAAAATATTTCCATCCCCTTGTTCCTATCTTTTCTAAGAATTTATAATCATAAATCAAATCATACTATGGAATAATATCAATATTTCTGGAGTTTGTGAAATGGATGACAACACTAATTGTTTAGACATTAAAAACAAATTAAATACAAATCGTGTAACAAATCTTTTTTTTTTTTTTTGTGGACAGTTTGTTTTACTGTCATTCAATGTTATTTTATGTTGTTGTACTCTGAAAGAAACGTAATTTTTTTTTATAATCACCCTGTATAAATAATGTGTAGATACTCACAGCTCTAGGGCTACTTTGAATATTCATCAGGTAACCAATAAAGTTTCCGGCGCTTTTAGAAGGTTGAGTCCTTGCAGAAGAAAGGATATCTTAAATAAACAAAACCGCCTGAACTTAATTGGTTACCAGTAAATTCTGATGGAATGCCTGTTAGATAATTTCTTGTCAAATAAAATTATTAAATTACGAAAATTATGATGAATAAATAATTATGAAATTATCGAATTTGATGTCACTTGAGTGTTTGATATTGATTTGAATATGTCACTTTCCTTTCATGTTTTCTTATATTTTTTGTTTTTGTGTTTAACTTTGTAAATCAGTACCTTGAATGTCAATCCAGTAGTTGACAAAAAAATAAAGAACCGATTCTTCAAGTTTTTAACATTATATTTTTTATTTTATTTTTTAATGGAGGTCACCAATGCATTGAAACGCGTTTGATAGCCTGTAAAACTGTTTTGTTTTATGTTTGCTTTGCTTTATTGGCGCTTTTGTGAACCTTAAGTGGTATTGTTTGAAGCAGTTTACAGCTAAATGCTCACTCTTAAGTATTTTGTGAAGATATTAGAAGAACAACTGATTGGGTAATAATAGCGGTAAAGACCAAGTAAAGAAATGGACAAAAAAAAATTGTATCATTAGAAAGGTTCCATGTTTTTATTTTCTTTGGGTTTCAAATTATATCCTGTATGAAAATTGACACAAGAAATCTAGGCTTTACGTTGCATTTTGTGACACTTTATTTTCTCATTGAAACGTCATCAGGTGTTAATGTCATTGTTTTATTCTTAGACCTTTGTTTTGCATAATACGTTCCACGTTAATGAAATATGCCAAGAATAAATTGCAATTTTCAGGAATTTCACAAGAACGTTAATCATACTATATTTTGCATAGTATTGTTAACCGAACCTCGTATTCAATGTAAAGTGCTATTCCAATGTAAAGTGCAATGTAAAGTATACAATGTAAAGTGCAATTATTTTTTCAAATGTTTTAATTTGCGAAAAATTATGGCACCCTGTGTATACAGAATTGCTCAAAGGTTACATGCATATATTGGTAGAACAGTTTGATTTAAATTTCATTACAAGTACTGTAGATCTATTTTACTTAAAACAAAAATATGTATAATATGTTACGAGATGTTATTATACAGTGTATGGTTCCAAAACACTGTTCACTGTTTTTTAATTATGCATTGTTTAATGTTATCAGCCTGTTGTTATTCGACAAAAAAAGTCAAGTGATCATAATAACCGGATTCCACTGCCTTAATTTTGAATTTTTTCTTTTCAAACTTGTAAATCATGATGACCAAATTTCTGTTGTACAGAAATTCGCTTACTTGCTAAATTCACTAATTTTTGTTTACGAAAATTCGCTATTAAACATTCATCATTACTTATGGGTCTTACCTAAAAGAAGAGATCAGAAAATTAATGACAAGTATAATACATTACAAACACATCACAAATATTACAAATATGTATGGTAACACATTACGAATATTAGTTTCATATAAAAAAAATGTTTCGTAATAAAATTTAATAAAATTTTGGAAAAATGTTATTTTTGGAAACTTTTTTTTGGAAAAATCAGTTTTCACCAAAAGACACAGTGACACCCTGTATAGCTATAAACTCAACGATTTCAAAGGGTAAATTTTTTTTTTAATTAATACAATAAAAAAAATGGTCAAAATTATGAATGAGGAAGTTGTACGAAGTAAACAATATTTTATACCAGTGAAAAATGTCTGATACAGTGCAGCACCAATCAAGAACAAATTGGAAACATCGATATGGTCATTAATATCTGTATCACCAATTCTATGAAACAAACCAACATATGATACTGACTGATTAATTTTATGACTTGAAATAAGGCAACAAAACAAAAAAAGTTCCTCTATATTGGAAAGGGAAAAACCCGAAGATATACGTTAATCTTTCATATCTAGAACACTAAATTCTTTATGCCTTATGATACCACCAGACCCAGGAACTTCTTACACGTGTCTACCGTTTGACTTGTGCAAAAAAAAACAACCAGTTACACAAGAAAGAACCAACTTACTGTATGTTTGTTCGTTTAATAAGATCACAAAAACAGTTGTAATTTTTTTGCAAGCAGGTGAAGTATTATCAAAAGTTACCAACAACTATGACAATGGTACAAGTACATAAAGGAGTTACTTAATAACAACTGTCATCCTTGCTGCCAGGTGGCAACCATGACATTCGTGTTAATTGATGATTACGTATAATGCACAACAACGACAACAACAAAAGTCGATGGAATTAACTTTGGGTTGCTAAAAGACGAAGAAAAAGAACCGTTTGATTGTAGAGATTGTGGTATTCAATGTACAGTATTACAAGAAGTCCTCAATTAATGCGAGTTCCATATATGGAATTTTGTTAATATGCTGTATACCAAGATTACTTCTTAAAAATAAAATAGACTTTACTACCTGTTCTGTGCAATTCTTTTTCATGCGGTTGTTGCTATTGTCCCGAAGTGAAACAAAATTTTTATTGTATTTTTTACATCTTATTAACTACTGTCTGCCAAACATTGAACAACTAAACATAAAATTTGAGGTATTATTTACACATAACCTTGTACTATGGCGTGAAAAATTATGGATATGTAAATGTGTGTTATCACATATATGTATTGTATATATGAAGTAATGGATGAACATGCAGAATAGGCAGGAACGATTAATTAATTGGATGCAGAAGACAAAAAAAACAGTGAAACGCAAACAGCGAGATGAACAAGTGCTGTTCACGTGGTCACACATATTAAATTAACTATAAAAGTCGGTAGTATTCAAATAAATATTAAGCAATTTCAGTGTAGTTTAAAAGATAAACATTGACTAACAAAACAGCTGTCGACTATTACAGTAGCAAACACCTGAAGCGCGTGAAAGTAACAAACAAATGATATAAGGGGCAACAATCCAAATCCGCAAATAATAACATAATAAAAGCAATAATATGATAAGCAATGATAAGCAATAATATATTATCAAACATTTCCAATGCAGATTCTTTCAAAATGCAAATTTCGTCTAAATCAAAAATCGCATGTACTGTATATCGAAATTTCCGTGTGGTGAAACTTAACGTTGTCACTCGCGCAAAATAAAATTTCGCGAATATTTCACGCACATGGGAAGTTTTATCACGTCGCATAATAACAAAATCACCTATATATACCTATAAGAAACTCGCAGATATCGAGGCCTCACTGTATACTGCTCATCAACTTTCATCTAGAACCTTGTAAGTGAATTTAAAGAACCAAGGAAAAGACGCACTTTCATAAGCAAGAAATGAAATTCATTTATCAAAAAATAAATAAATCGTTTAATCCTCTTGAAGTGTAGGTCACCATCTCAATTTACTTTCCTTAAATCTTACCTTTTACAGCAGGATCTAATTAATGGTAATTTGTTAATAAATAGTGTATAATAATCGCAAACGTGGACTGCATTATAAGAAACAAGCATTGTATTTCTAATATTTTAATTACACTGCAAGCTTAAAACTTTTAAGGGCAAAGCAATTTATGTCGTACATCACTACTGTGTAGAAAAATCTTTATCAGTTCTTCACTATCTAACATTAGATTCATGTAATATAATCATTACATGCAACAGGTGCCACAGGCACTCACCAACAAACAAGCTGAGACCCACCGCCTATCAACCCCTAAGTTTAATTTAAAGTTTCATTTATATCCACTAATACTACAGCGTGTCCACAACGAGATCTAAACATTTGGAAACAATCATTATGTTTTCATATTGGTATGTTTTGGTTGTATATTGGTATATTTCATATTAGTTGTATATTGGTATGGGTATTGGTATGTTTTCCCTTTAAATCTTAGTTTTTAGATTCCTTGATTCATGTTTTAGTTGATATATTCCTTTTGTTCTGTGTTTTGTGTATTTGTAATTGTATATGTTTTTTACCCTTTGGGGTGCTCTATCTAAATAAATAAAATAAATAAAAAAATAATATCAGAATGAGATTCTTGGTGGAACGGAGGTAGAAATTTATAAAAGTTTTGGGGAATTTTTTGTGTATTTCAGAGCCACAGTGGCGTTGCAGTCAGTCACTTTACAAAATGACGACTCTGAGCAACCGGGCACAGGCGATGGTTGGTAAATGAGTGCATGAAAAACGCGTATTTTTCTTTCGTTCATTTTTTTGTTCGAAAGATTTCGAACAATGAAAACATCTTTAATATGAAGCATTCTAACTCTAATTTAAAAGTTTCAAACGCTTCTGATAATTTTATGACATGAAGAAATGATGCAGAACACTTGTTGTTGTAGTCAGTGGCAAAGCACCCGGGGGGGGGGGGAGAGGAGGAGCGCTCATCCCTTGAAAATTTAATCGGCTCTGATATAGCGTAGTTTTTGTATCGAATGGTGTTGTTTTAAATGAAAAAGTGATTTGCTCTCCCCCCCCCTTAGTCAAAGGGTCCGCTCCGCCCCTGGTTGTAGTGTGAGTTAGATTATGGCTTAAACATTCTTCGTGCTGTCAGAGGCCCCATGTGGAGGTGTACTGACATATTTTTCATGTGAAACTCTAGCATGTTTATTACCATCTCCATGTTTATTTTAGTTATGGTTATACTGTATATGTATTTTCCTTCAAACTGCATGAAATTAAAATGTTTAAATCTCGTTGTGAACACCCTGTATTTTAAATTTAATTAGGCCTACAGTGGTTTCTTCTTCTATTCAAACATATACACTTATGTCTGCATAAGTGTATATGAAACACTGCATTACTGAAAATATCCACTATTATACCGGTAATTAAAAACCTGCACAGCCCTTGATACCATACAAATTTCCTAATTATACGACCCTTGATATGGTATAAACGCTTAATAAATTCAATGTGGTCCATGGACCAAACCGCATTTGACACGCCTTACAAAACTACTATATATAATATTCTGTTGGAAATACAGTGGAAACCTCGATATTCGTCATTAATCCGTTCCAGGAGAACTGACCACGAATACTGAATCAAACCAGTCTATGCTGTAAACCAATTTTTGTTTTGAGGCTACATCATATTGGCGTTGTATAATTTTTAATACAGTACTGTTCTTCCTAAAAACTGACTTTTGGTGACTGTCATTTCTGATGACGATTATTGGACTTTTCGACGAATGTCGAAGCATTTGTCTTGCCAAACAAAATGTGACAAATATTGGATTTGGTGCATATAGTACAGAAGCTGACGAATATACAGTTTCACTGTAGTTTGAAACTTCCACTGGTAAAGAATCACCTTACTTGATCACAGTATTTATACTATTTAAATCACTCACTACATAGTCTCACATGGTAGGTTAAAATTTGATTACAAAAAAAGACTATCAATCCATGCAAATATATTTATAGTTATAGTTCGAGAATTTAAATTTCGATCAATAAATAGTTCTGCCAAACATTATTTATCCAACGTGGGTAGAAATAAAATTCAAGCACACATGTGTAATAAAAAAATAAAAATATAACCCTTGAAATCACCAAATGGATGACTTCACCTATTAATGACTGCATCCACAAGCATCGAGAAAACAAACAAGGGAAACTACAACCAAGCTTAATGGCTTCTATGTCTATAAATCAATCCGATTCCATTTGCTCCTGTAGCCATGAAGTCTTTTAAAGGAACGGAACCAGCAGTTGTTTCGTGTTAGTTTGAAATGTTAGTTTGCTCCATGTGGCTAATGGCTGTCAGGCATCAGCAATGTGCAAAGGAACATTCCACGCTGTTGGTGGTCAACAAGCGTTCGTGCAAATATTGCTTACGCACGTAGTACATTATAAGTTCAAAGCCAAAGAGTACTTTTCCAAGTTCAAGACAGTTGATCTTCAGAGCAAGATTTATAATCATCATATAAAAAAGTTGGCTAAAACAGTAATCTCCATCCAGTCTATACAGCATGATGAGAATTTCAATACATGCAATTTGGGATTTGAGAGCGATGGCACTGAATGTAATTTTCGCATTCATTGAAGACCTCTGTTAGAAAATTCTGTGGCATGTAAGAGGAGTCTAAAAAAAAGGCAAATTTCTCCCATGCAAAAAGCCCCAGAAAATAATTGCATCACGTGATACAGATGCCCCATATGCTGTCTGTATGGTGAGGTCCACCACAACACCCACATGTTGTGTGGGCAGGTAGTAAACTTCGCAATCCAGTCACAGTACAGGCAGCATTTCCAGCATCTGTATTACATGACGATTTTTTAACAGAAATCCTGAAACACCCTGTAATCGTTGCTACCTGTTCTTCGAACACCCTGAACTGTTATTAGCAAAACAGTAAACATATTCACAATGAAGCAAAAAATACACTTTAGATTTACAGTACCATGCAGGAAGTCCTTGATTTATGTGTAGGGTACAGGGTATTCTGTGTATAATATTTTGCTATTACCATATGTGCCAATAGAAATTCTATTCGTTTGTCATATGCAAAAAACTTCGCTATTATGCGATTTTGGTGCAATTGGTGCACAGTTGACTGAACGCTGAAGATGTTCCCACTACATTGAAATTAGAATATACGCGATTTTCGATTTATGCTAGTTCAGTAGGCCTATATGAGATTTTGCTATTATATGCCAAGAATAATTTCTCTAATATGAGCGCATCACATGTACTAAAATTTTCCTATAGTGCGATTTTGTGCTGTGGTGCAAGGAGACTAAATGCTGAAGATCTTGCCACTTCATTGGAATCCAATATTTTGCCATCTTGAATGAAGTTAGAATGAAACATAACCCTCACATAAATCAAAGGCCTTCTGTACACTTATGTATGCAGGAACTTTTGCAATGGTTAACTTAACCCATCATAATACAGATATATCAAATTTATCAATGCTGGTATGTCTAAAAAAAAACAAGGCACTCAACAAACTTTTATGAGATTGATAAGAATGCGATAATTATATATTGGTATTAAGCTTAAATATATCACAAGAACAATTGGGTCGCCTTAAACCACAGTGAACTAAGTAAAAAAAATGTCATTTGAGAAACAATTTTATGTGTGGCTTGTCCATAGGGTTGCATGCTATTCTAACCAGTTCATTCATAATGCTGTGTAACTCTCGCTTAATTGCTCCAGTGGTATAATTTTATGCCTAGATCATGACTCAGTGACCATGCATCAATTTAAAAACTGCCAAAAGTGAGTTAGTTCACTATGGTTTAACACAATTCAATTGTATAAATGAAAATTGTTCTTTATCCACAGCATCAGAAAAAAAAATGAATGAAATGAATGGAACAGATATACTTGTACATGATGTAGTACGTTAGTGAAAAAGAGAAATTGAAGAAAACACATGTCAGCAAACTTCTTTTTCCAGCTATCTGATAAACAAAAACCCACACTCTGGAATCAATCAACTACACTCACTCACACACCATTTACAAACAACCATTCCATCCATTTTCCACTGCCAAAGCAAATCTAACAGAGGTCATTGGCCTCCACTTCTTTTATACCATAGTTATTTGATGATGGTGGATCAGTATGCTCAATACACATATAAATCAACGCCCATGCAATTCGAGATGAAAGGTAGCCCAGTGCAACCATATTGGCTAAAAAATATGCTCCATTCCTTTTACGGTCCAATTACGATAAGATACTGTATATTTAACACTACTGATACTGTGACACAATTATAATTAACACATTTATTATACTCTCTTCTGTCCCAAAATATGGTATACGCGTGGCTGTTGTCCCAAAATATGTTATACATTTCTCACAGTATGTCAATTAAAATTCAAAATTTATGTAATTTGAGTGAATAATCAAGATATTCTGTAATGCATTGTTATTTTCACTCTTATTATGAGTATTTTTATGAATCTCACTATGAATATTTTAGATTGTTAATTTATTATACAGAGTGATCCAAAAATTATGCCTCGAGTAGGTTGTCCAGCTTTCGCTGTAGCACAAGCTTTGATATTCCATTTCATTTTCCAACTGTCAACTGTTTTGATTTAGTGTGTTTACCACATGAAACATAATTTCCTGAAGTCATATTTTCATTATTGCAGTCACAATGGGTATAATTTTGAATTGCATGCATTTTGACATGACATGATATTGTCTCAAAAAAACAAATAAATTGTAAATTGCAAAAAACTAACTTACAATACAGAAAGAGGCCACATTTAGATTACCTGGTACTATAAACCAATTAACACTTATTATATCCTATGAATGTCCAAAATTATGAAGTTTTACATGAAATGAATCACATATTTTGGGACAGAGGGACTTAACGTTTTTAATATACATGTATAGCAATCTAACAAACTATAATACGCTAACGGCATACCAAATCGTTTAATTATTACAATAATTAATCACATTCGATGAAATATCAAATTTTTCACGGAACGCTGATTTACATACCAGCCTTCAATTTTAATCACATATTTTAATTTAATGTAAATCAGTGTAATAAATTGTGTAGAAAAGCTACCAGTCTGTATGAAATAGAAGCAATTTATAGCCTCAAACAGTTCAAAACATTCTTCAACATTATTAGAATTAGCGTTAACCTGATATAACTGGAAAGTTTGTAACACACGTTGAACAACATTTTTATTACTGCTTTCTGAAGGACATGAAACCCTAGCTTTATTATCAAAACGGTATGTTTTTCCAATTAACAATCACGTGCAAAATGCTGATGGCATAACTTTGTGTCTCCACTCAAAAGAAAATATCAAATATTTTCTTGCTGGCACAAAAAGGGAACTGCAGTTTTGCAAATGGCTAATCTCTTATTGCAAGAGCAATTTAAGTTTTTAAAGGACACATTAAAAAAAAAGTGTAAATTTCATGGCCACTGGTCAGTGGAAAATTGTGAAACTGTTTATAATAATACTAGTAATAAAAAATAAAAAAGATACAACATAAAACTGTTATCGCTTGTTCCCATTTTTATATTTCCAAATTGATAGCCTTCAATTTTTCATGAAAGATTTGAACGAATATTATGGCATACAAAATTACGACATATAGTTCAGTAACCAGTTTCCACTACAGAACCATTTGAAAACTTACTCAGTAATATTATACTGAACAAACAATGACATGGTGGCAGTATATAAATGAATTGAATGATAGAGCAGTGAAATAGTTAATACCTGATGAACCCATGATATTGGCTCCCATTTTCTGATTGTTCTAAATCTTGCAAAATTGAGGAAGATGATCCTGAGACAGCTTCACAAGATGAACACTAAACATGAAAAAAACAAACAACAACCAAGAATTAAAAACGATTTAAAAATACTGTTTAAGAATATACAGGGTGTATGTGAATGGTACAAACTTTGGAAGTAAGTTCTAGGGATCAAGACAAGCAAAAAATATCCTATGGATATGGAGTCGGAAACATTCACCTACAAGGACTGGATAAATTGTCATATGGCCTAGCTTGTTCCCATTGCAGGCAAATTTTGAACCATCGTAACTCAAGAAGTAAAGCAATTCCGACCTCATGTTCATAGGACATTTTGTTGCATGTGTAGGTCCATCTTATTCCCAAAGTTTGTACAATGTACACCATTCAGATACACCCTGTACGTTAATTTTATTTTATCATCTACTATCTCTATTTTATTGCATACATAATGTATGGTGGTAAAAATATATGATTAGGCTTCTTTTATGTTCATTTGTAACTGAAAGAAAACATTGTTTTTTTTTTATTTTTGGAGGGGGTCTGCAACTACCCTGTATAATTATTAACACATTGTATCATTGTATATGCTTTTTGATGAATTGGTAGAATTTAAATATTTTTAACAATATTGGTAGAATTTAAGTATTATTTTTGGATATTAATGTTATTATATCAATTATAATAATATCTCAAAAAAAAAAAAGCAATAAATTTAATAACATTTTCATTTATTTATCACAGTGACGTCACCTAACCACAGCGTGCAATAAATAACGTAACCCACTTAGTAACCGCTTTTTATTGGACATTTTTTATTGTCAGTGATTTTACTAAGATCTGGTTAGAAAAATGAAATAATTTATCACACGTGCTGTGTTCATCGAGCTTTTTATGTGTACTGATTTTCTAAATTCAAATGAAACTATGAAAAATTGTTTGCAGTACCCTAACGATGGTCCATGCCATGCTTCGAGTACATGTCACAAACACTTTTAATATTCACTTTAGTGATGGAGAGACTAACGAAACGAAAACGTTGATCTAATATTAGATTTAATCATGTTCCAATTTTACTCTTAAAGCTCACCTATAACAGTATCAGGATCAAATTTCGATGCAGAAACTTTGGGTCGTATTTCAATCAGGAGTCTTGTAAGACAAGCAGACATTCTTGAGAAAAAGCGCCAATTCAATATCAATGGCACCATCGGGTGGCAAAATACCACACTTTAGAACTGGAAAATGAAACCTAGAATAATCATTTCATTACGGAACTTTCAAAGTAAAAGAAAAGCCGCATGTGGTGCTAGTGGTAGCTAGTGTTGGTCTGTATAATTATACAATGTGTGTTTATGTACATTTTATAAAAACGTGTACTACTTACAACGTAACTTACTTACAGTCAAACCTCGTTAAACCGCTACCCTGATGCTGGACTGTAAACGAGGGTAGCGGTCTTTCGGGGGGGGGGGGGCAGTATAAAGAGAGTCGACTGTACTTACTTTAAGCAAGATTATTTCTAGTATAGAAATAATCTTGCTTTTAAAGTTAGATACAACGAATTTAACATTGGTTGTCAGAATCTGTCATTAGACAGATCCGGCGCAAGAGCAGTAGTTCTCAAAGTGGACAATATCACCCCCCCCCCTCTCGCAGGGAAAAATGGGAACCCATTTTGGGGGGTGGGGGGTGGATGACGGCCAAAAAAGAAACAATTTGATGTGGTTGAAATATTTCTCAACACCTTTCACTTTGACCATATATACCGGGTAGACCAAACGTTTTAAAAATGCTTTGCCCCGTTTTAAACATGTGAATCTTTCGAATGGTTTGGGCTACACTGTCGCAAAAAACTGAAACCAAGTTAATTTCATGCATTTTCTGACAATGTAGGATTTTATGATTCTATGGGCATTTGAGGATGAGTTAACAGCTGTTTAAAAACCAAAAAGTTGGCTAAACATCAAAACGCTTCCTTCGTTTAACGTAGTTTTTGATTTAAAGTGAAAACAGTTGAAGGGCCTGATGTAAAAAGGTCAAAAATGTCTAACAACATTTTTGCCAAACATGACATCGAATTCGAAGCACTTTCGAATGTAATTAGGTGCAATTCTACCTCCCGTGATGCATTATTTTGAGCAAAACAACAATATGCGCAATGATATTAATGCAAGAAGTGCCAAGTAGCTTATAAACAGCAAGGCAAGTTCAGATCTTTAAACGCGTTATCCTCGAAATCGCAAGCATGTTACTTAAAACTCTTCTACACCAGGCCCTTCAACTGCTTTAATTGTTCAGGAAATAGTTCCATGTGTCCTATACTCATTTATGAAATGAAAGCTTGCTGGAATAAAGTTGTAATCGCCAGAAATTCAACATTGACTTTTATTGCTGAAATTCAATGGTGAGCTTTGCTTATATACTGTAGTCATACTCTGGTACAAGTATAAGCAAAAACTACGTTTTAGAACCTCTTTTACACTAAACGTGTTGAGTGTTTATTCAGATAGGTTTTAAACTCACAACAATGGGTGGGAATGGTTGCTTGCTCACATGAACTATAGATAATGAACTATACGTGCATTTATCTTTCTGTACACCATAAGTTCAGTGGCATAAAATGTAGTGTATCGTCAGCAACACTCTTCCAAAAAATGGTATCCTTCGTGTGACAAAATCTCGTAATTAACAGGACTTCGATTCGTCAAAATTTTATAAAACAAAATGTACTACAGGCCCAGCTTATGATTGTAATTTCAGCTCTGTGAGTCATCGAGAACTTACCAAAAATAGTTCTAAGAGGTTGAACAATTTCGACTCTCAGAGTAAGTTAATAAAAAAGATTAAAAACTTGCTTCATACATAGAAATAGCCTATCCCAGTGTTGTCATCAGACAAACTCATTTCTACCTAAAACTTAGATATATTGCTTCAACACTGATCATTTAACGTATGACATGCAATGCGTTGATATCGATTACTTTTTACCATTTACAGTACCAAAAACTAAATGGTGACATGTAATATTATTCGGGGCAAACTTCGAAATCTGCACTTTAACTACATCACGAGGTTTTAATTATAAGGGACAATTCTAGCAGGCGGTTATGCAAGGAGGACATGACCATCTTAAATTATGGCCCAACACAAATTTGTTCTTATTTGCATTATTCCTATGTATATTGTGGTGGTCGGTTTTTCGGGCAACGATTCCTAACGACTAGCTGTTTCGGAAACTATGTGACATGAAATTGTTAAATAAATACCGAATGGACATTTCTTGTAGTTGAACGTCAAAGCAAATAACACGGATACGTGAAACAGTTAGTGAGGTTTGACGTTTGTCAAACTCGTAATATCGACGACTTGGAAATCCACTTTCACACGAGCTTTGTGGGAAAAACTATGAAACCTAAAATCCTCAAATAAATGTTAAAAAAACGAGCATATCCTGTCGTTTAACGACAAATACCAATAACACGAAAATGTCAAATAGTTTGTTAGTTTTACCCTGTTAAAAAATTGCGTTTTTGACGATATGTAAAGATCGTCAAAAACGCATGCACGATAACGCACGCGTGCATGATCGTACATTATCCAATTTCGAACATATCCTGTAGTTGAACGTGAAGTCCTATTAACACAAATATGTGAAATAGTCTGTGAGTTTTGATATTTGTCCACATCATTAGACCTATATCTACGGGAAGACCACATTTGCTCGAGCACTGTGGCAAAAACTATGTGGCCTAAAATTATAAAATAAATGTCCATTGTCGGAAAATGTCGTGCAGTTCAACGACAAATACCAGAAACACAAAAATGTCTAATTGTTTGTGAGTTTCGACCCGCTTAAAACTCGGTTTTGTTTCAGCTCTGTTTCAGAAACTTTTGCCAATTTGCACAGGGTACGGAACCCTCGGTGTCAGAGTCACAGTCGTACTTGACCTTTCTTTTGCATATATGTCCTAAAAGGTTTGCAGATGTCGAACTAAAAAAAACTAGAAGTAACCATCAATCAACAAGAAATGAAGACAACGGAATGTAGTGTTCCTCAAAAGGCATTGCTTTTATTGATCAATTGCCGTACGCAAACAAATCAATGTTGTTAATAATGATAAGAAAGCTGCCATACGGCAAATAAGTTCAAAGCTGGGAAGTTTTTATTAGAGCAGTACGTGGAAACCAAGCTTTGGGGCGAAAAAGAGGCCAACGTGACAGAGAACTTCTTGACAGTTTCCAAACAAGAAAGGAAAAATGAAAATCATACAAAGCTATGTTTTATATATATACATATAGTAGTACCATTGGTGAAATTTTTTTCATTCATTCATTGTCAAACTTATTATACTGTGTATATATACTTATTTGAAAAACAAAAGTTAAAACAACAACACTGATCCGCATTTGTTTCATGTTTGCAAAGGCACATAATTAAAATGCAATTGTGCTTTTAAACGTGTTAAAAACTTAAGTATTTCGACACACACACACACACAAAAAAAAATTATCGAGTTAAATTAAAAATACAATCAAAAGTTCACAGTTTGAAATTATACAATGGAGAGAAAACCCCAAAAAAATCATTAGGACTAAAAATATTACTTCAAAAAAACACAAATTTGTCATTTGCCATATATTTAAAGTATTTTATATGTCTTGGCAAAACAAATAACGATTTTGCAATGTTACATTAAAAATATAAATTAATGATGTAACCCAATTTTGTTTAGTCTTCTAACATTGTTTGGTCTTCTAACATTAATATCAACCACCATAATAATAATAAAAAAATGATTTATATAATATATAGTGAAAATACAAAAACAATTAAGCAATATTTTATAATACGAAGAAGAAAAAAACTGTGAATGAAAAATTATAAGCTTAAATTTCACACCAAAAACAGAAACAGACTGTAAAAAATTAACCCACTATTTTACAAAATTAATATTTCAAATATTTTTTGTTATTATTTTATCACAGCTACAATGCCATGGAATTGATTAAAGCTATGCACTAACAATTATAGTGCATAAATATTCACGAAATATATATATGTTATGTGTATATATATAAAGTGACCAATTCTAGGCATACTCAAGAGATTGATAATCACATGGCCTAAAACTATTCCAACCATATACTTCTTTTACAAACCAAAAACAAAAAATGTGTAAAAACATTTAAGTTCTCAACATTCCGATAAAATGTGCCAAGTGAAAAATCAAATTGAGAACAACATTTCATTATAATCAGAGCGGGGAAAATGTAAAACTGCAAAAAACAAAATCAGAAACTAAAAATTTGTGCAATAGTATATATATATATATATAGTTTACATGCAAAATTTGAAAATAAAAATAAAAACAACATTAAAACCCTATGCTGCAATATATCGATGAGGTTGTTAACTTATTAACAATTATATTAACAAATTGGCAATCAGTATAGTACAAAGATTTCTCATTTCAACAATTAATTAATTGTATTATACAAAAAGAAAAACAATTAAAAAAACTAATAAGTTTAGTCCTAACCAGCTAGATTTTCTTCAATAGAAACAGTCACAAAGTTAACTAGGTTTAAGATATAGTATATGTATATCTAGCTCGAAACTACTAATTTCTCACCTAAACAGTGAGCGATCCTTCATCAATATGAACAGGTGACAAAAAAACAAAACAAAATATTATTGTTTTTTTTATATATATGTATAATAAATCCTATTCGAAAAAGGATTGAATTGAAAATATAGCAGCCCACATTTACACATACAAGCGAAACCGTAAAGTTTTACTTCATCATCATCATCATCATTGTCTTTGTCATTTTCCAAAAGCTTTTTTTTAACTATACGTACTTAGAATCGGACACAATTACGAGCAGCGGAATATTTCGCATTGACAAGGTATAGTACAAAGTATTTGTACTATATGCCATCATGAAAAATTTGTTTGTTTTTTACCAACAATTTGCATACTTACGAATAAGAAATAAATCGTGTTTTATAAGCTTAAAAAATTAATGAGACATAGGTACCAACAGTAAGATGCAAGGTAGAGCACTTGAAATTTTGAAGCACACTGTAAAATATGTTTTCCACATATTTTGTAAAACAAAAAATATATTTCCATCAATAAATAGCTCAATTTTTTTTTATATAAATGAAGGTAAAATTTAATGAAAATAAAATGAATTAAGATGAGAGAGTAAGTAGAACCAATGATTATAATTTTTGTGATATACAATAATCCCCGTGTAACGAGTACTCACTGTATACTGTACACAGTATAACACTAGTAAAGAGCCAACAATGACAGTAAAACCTGTTTTTCATTACGCAATGCATCGTTTTAACTAAAAAGTTTTTATTTCTCCATTACTTTTTCCTTTTATTGTAATATCCTTACGTGATGTAAAAATTGAAAAATAAAATTAAAAATGTGGCCCGGCAACAATCGATGCCAATGATAATACAGGTAGCAACCAAGCTGCTCAGTCAATGGCAACTGGTGCTTTTCTTGTTGTCATGGAAACATTAAGAGCGCCGATTCACATGTGCATTTTATGAATTAGTATAGTGCACTACCTTGCGAAAAATTCTGCTGACACCCTGTATAAGGATTAACTACTACAAGAAATGACAAAAAAAATGTTTGTTTTCATCGATGAAATAAATTTTATAGGAGAAATGTTTCAAGAGAACCCAAAAAAGATGAGTAATAGTAGAATCACATAGTAAGTGTTAAAGTTTGGGGGGACGTTTGAAAAAGTGCACCTAAAACTAGAAACACCCTAATTCAAAATAAAAATACAACAAAACAAATCGAAGCAACGAGTAGATCATAATGTACTCGAGTACATATTCGTAGCAAAAAATAAAATATGGCTGCACGAAAAATGAATACAACAAAGCTAGCAACGCAAAAAATTTAGAAATTTGTTATTATTTTTGTTTCTTTAAGTACCGGTATGTAGATTCACAACATTAGAAAGTTCGCACAATTTTTTTTTATAAACAATCAAGAAATTTCTTCCATTAATAATAAATTTTTGTGTTTTGTTGTTATTATTAAATACAGAGAACCTGCATTTGTTTCATTCACTATATATATAGTAATATGAATACGTCTAGTAAGTGAATTTAATTTGATAAAAATGACAATGAACCTGTTTCTTTTATTTTATTGCAAGTATGTATTAAGATTTAACTAGATGCATTTTTGTTTTTTTAGCAGTTTGAAAATATTTGCAATATTATTTTTAAACCCATCATTTTTTTTTAAATATTTAATTTGCGTTTTTAAAATTGTATGAAAAAGGTTTTTGTTAAAAAAAAATGAAAAAATTTGAAATATATTTCCAAGACCCCAAGTTACAATCATGTCAGTGTTAAAGGGCTCAAAGCATTCAAGCCATAGAATGCCATGGCAGTTATTATTATTATTTTTTTTAAAAAAAAGACCGCATGCTTATTTCGAAAATTACAAGTTTATAATATAGATAAATATCTAATGAGAATGTCACATGACCGAGCAAACAGAAGAAGCACGAGGATTCTCTAGTACAACATTGATATGATCCAGTTGCACAAAACCTTTTAATACACTTTCTGCTATATCTCTGAACAACTTTGGCTAGTAAAATCTAACACGCTGGTAGTTGCCTCCACGGGTAGTTAAAGTAAACCAAAAACAAATACGTAAACCTCAACAAACTAGTAACAAATCATCTTTGGTTGTAAATGCTATTTAAAAGTGACGTAATATTCAATTTCCTACTTTTGATCTTTTAATTTGTATTTTTCATTATAATGGTTGAGAAAAATGTATATAGACCTAATATAGGATGTGTGTGATAAATGTACCACTTTCCAATTGGTTGTAACAACTTCATGGTGGTATAATAAACGTAATTGAAGAGCTCGGTGCAGTAACCGGTCAGTTCCAATTTTTGCCGAAAGGTATCTTTGCTCCACTTTTTTTCAGAACAGCTGCTTCATATTGTGAGACTATTTTCGCCTATTTTTTTCTTAAAATTTATTGTTTACATACCTTTGTTATTATTACGTTCTACCTGTTACTCACGTGTAATATGAACTGTTTGAAAACAACTTCTCTAAAATTTAAAAAGAAATGGAGCTGACCAGTTACTGCACCGAGCCCTCCAATTGCATTCGAAAGGTGCATGAAATGTAGGAATTATTTTGGCAAATGACGTTTTGGCTTCGAACGATTTTAATGGCTACAACGACTTTTCCCGCATTTTTTACTTTAACTCACGCTAGCTCACTCGAGTTTACGGCGCAGCATGGGGCTTCACCCCAACGCTGTATAAACAACACTTTCGCTTTTGCACTATATTTCTAAAAATGATGACTAATTTCAGCACTTTGTGTTGGTAAGTAATTTTCCCATTCGTACACTATCATTTACACATAGTTACGTCACTGTATATAAGTAAATCGAATAACCTATTTAAAAAGTGATACATTTATTACAAACACCCTGTATATGCTAACCATATTTTCTCAAAGAACAAAAACAAAAAAATTATATTTGTAAATTTTTGGTCATTAAAAATTGCAAATTTGTTATATTCTGAGAAAAAACCGAAAAGAACCCATATATTTGGAAAACTAACAAATAACAAAGTTTTGCATAGAATTAAAAAACATTGTTTGTTTGTTTTTTTAATGTTAGCAAGCTACCTGATATGTAATAGAATTTTGATATAGGCAATTCGATGCACCACAAAAAACACTTGTCTTCTCATTTCAATGTACCTTAGTTTTGTTTTTAAATCTTACTAATAATCAAAGAATTTACCTATGTATAGTGTTTCACTTTAACAATTCATAATTATCCATCAAAAAACAGGCTACTTCACATTTCTAAGTGCTATAAATCAAATCACCTGTAACCAAAAAAAAAAAAAATAATAAAATTAAAAATATTGTCACATCAAAATATATTTATAATTAAAAAATAAATAGATAAATCAAGAAACGATGCATCCTGAAGAAGCAATTTCCCATGTTCTGTTCATTTGATACCCACATTAAAGTTTGTTGCTGTATTTTTGATTTGGATTAATTAATCGATGAAGCAATGACAAAATCCCTACAAATAAAAACAAAAACAAAAGAAGAATAAAAAATATCCAATTATATTTGAAATGGTATTTTTTGTTGTTGTTGATGCGAGATGAATGAGATGCAGAGCTAAATACGTTGTTGTAGCTAACGTGAAGCATCTTGTTGCCATAATAATCTGGCCACATGACAATAAACATCAAAAAATAAGTCGATTATTTTCTTGTTTGAAGGATGCTGTCCTTGTAGCGAAAAGCAACGGAAGATCTCGATCAATGCAGCTATATTGGATGAAGGACCCTGAGAGAAAACATCCACTATTCGTCATGACAAAGATTCCGGAAGTAATGATATTCTATTTAGAACCACGTCTTCGATGTACGGTTTTTCATTCCACGGTGTCACCACATTCAGTTTTTAACATTCTAATAAAAAAAAAAAACAGAACGATAATGTTTAATGCCTATTGCCAAACAATGAAGAATACTCGCGTAGTACACAATTTCTGCTGAAAAACTAAAAAACAGGACGCAATTATTAGTTAGACAGTTAATTTGTGGACAACTATAACGCCAGCTTCTTGAAAACCAGTTTTTACTGGTTGGGCAAGAAGACGACGCCACACTGTATTTTATAACAAAAACCAAATTTTGGTGTTTGTGTATTAAAACACCAGCCACCGGTACGAGACCGCAACATGCCTATGGATGCAGATATCACTTTAAATAAGTTAAAACAAACGAAAATATATTAATTTTATCGGAAAAGACCGTTGCGTTCTTTAAATGACCTAAATTGGATATTTACACCAGTTTAGGTTAGTTAAAAAAAACAACGTTTTACAAACTTTAGTATAAAATGAATCACCGACCTTATCTCATTGAAACAGACTTTTGGCCAACTCTTCTACCAGCATTCTGAAAGAAACAAAAAATTACATAAGAAATGTCACGTATAAACAAAACTGTGAGTTTCAGGTAAAACGATTTGTTATTAAAGTGTAAAAAGACATATTAGTTAATTTAGTTAAGGAAACTTAGTCAATAGTCGTATGCAGCAACAATGTACATTAAGCTTAGCAGAAAAAAAATATGCAAAGATTTGCATGACATCAGTGCTGAATGCGATAAAATTATAAACATATTTTTAGCATGTGTGAGTATTTGGGTTTGCAAAACAAAAATGAAAAGAAATCAACAACAAAGTAACGTTAATCATTTTTCAAGTTCGTTGTTGTTTATAAGTAGCCTTTTATGAACCTGTAAACTCACAAACTGTAAATGCAACAAGTGGCGTCACTAGAGGGTGACACCATTAAAGCGGGTGACACCAGAGTGACTCTACAAAAATGTTTGTGCAGTGTTTATATTTCATAAACATACCTGCAGTTAAATATAACCACAATTTTTTTTTAGTAATCTTAGCTTAAGTGTACTGTATCAATATACCTACAAAGCTAAAATTTTATGCTCTAAAATATTATTTAATTTACGTTCGCATTATAAGCAGTATTCATTATACCCCGCGGAGTTATGCTGGAAAGCCTTCAAAAGCTGTAGCAATGTGCTGTGCTCGAAAGGAAAGCACTACAAAGCTGTAGCTATTCGCTCAGGAAAGCTGAAGGATTTAATTTAGAAACTATTTGTAAAGTACTGTAATTCACGGCAAATCAGAGAGTAAATCACCGTGATATAATTGAAGGGCTTGGTGTGAAAAGGTGTTAAATAACATTTTTACAATTTCGGGAAAAACGCATTTACAGATCTGAGCTTGCCTTTGGGCGTTTTTTTGTTTTGCTCAAAATTATGCGTAAATAAAATAAAATTGCACTTAACACATTCGAAAATGCTTCTAGGTAAATTTTGACAAAAATGTTACTTAACATCCTTTTACACCAGGCCCTTCAATTAAGTGGTCTTTATAACATTCTAGCAAAAACATCTAGTGTCACCAAAGGTTGTTACACGCATTCGAACCTTCTAATGCACATTAGCGCATGACGCTTTGAATAATGTTTTCTTAACTGCTGATAAAAGGGTTGACACCATGAGCGTCAAATCCTGACTGGTGTAAAGCACTGGGTGACACCAACCCTAGTGACGCCAATGAATGCCTTAACGTTTGAAATATAAAGTTTCACAATTTTCAGAACCACGTTCCTATGTCAAAAGGTAGGAGTATTTATGTAGCAAGGACATCAGCAAAAAAAGCTGTGGAAAAATTGTATTAAGCAAAAGCAAGATTGAATTTAAGATTACGTTAATGTTAACAATACATCTACTATCCTGAGTAGTAAGTGACAATAAAAAATTGTTTACCCATTGAGTGGGTACCATAATGTTAATTTTTCATTGAGACCCAAGTGCAACAAACGCTTTTATATACCAAACAAGATCATACATTCAGGAAACAATCATGCAGTAATAAACAATTAACAAACGCAAGCCACAACGTAGCGTACAAGCAATGTCGATAATAATACAACAACCTCAGATTCGGAAATCAGTAACCCGAAAAACATTAGTAATTCCGATCAGTAATTTTGGATTAAGTTTCGGCAGTCAGACCTAGAGAAATGTTTATAAAGTGAATTAGAGATGTTTATTAGACCTTCAGTAACCAGGAAAATAACGTATTCAGAATGGCTCTAGTCAATGGTTACGGATTTGAAGTTGTCAACCTGTACCAGTAGAGATGCACTGGCACTACTAAGTTAAACATGAATGCTACATGTATTGTAAGCATTTAGGCTACATATCAACAACTGTTTTATTTTAACAATATTTCCTTTAATATAAAACTGATCCCGAGTTATTTTATTTCTGTGTGGTTCACATTATTGTCTTTAATAACAGAGCTTTCAATGACAAGAATTTATTAACAATGAATTTAAGCTTACACTGTATATTGAAAAGTCTGTACATTATAATTTTTGTGTTTGTAATAGATTTAAATTTTGAAAGTGTTAAATTTAATATATGTATATACGTTGAAACGTAGACTACATACAGTATATGTCAACGTGGGGTCATAAGATTGACAAACTAATTAATGTAACAGTAATTTTGGTTTGTCATAAAATATAAAATCAATATCTTTTGTTTCTACCATGATAAATGTAATTTATCATAATAATTACTCAAATCTGTTGGTGTGTTTATGTGTCATGGACGCTTTAGCATTTAGCCCTACCCATCGCGCGAAATCTTCATGTCAGCTGTTATTGTGGTTGTTGAAATCGAAACCCGAGTCATAATTGTAGCATCCTGTCACTAGATGAAGCTGGTTGGTTGGTACAAAAATGTTAGGATTGTGATATCAATCTAAAGTTAGTATTACTAATTTTAGAATCCCTATCTCATGACCCCGTGATACAGCACAGGTCTACTTCTATTTTTTAATCTTTTTTTTTTGACAACTTCAGAAAGCTCAATGCTAACATCCAAATAGCTCAACAGAATAAAATAAAAATAATAATAATAAACTTTTCATCAATAAATAACACTTATGTTTGTCATAAATAAAATCGTGTTAGGAACAAAGATTAAATTGGCCAAAGCAAACAAGCGATTTGCAGAATTCTCGAAACGTGTTTGTGGTTCGCTTTCTTTGCATTCAGGCTTGGGTACGGTATACAGAATAACTTATATGCAAATTGGTAAAATTTGAAATAACAAGCTCGACGGTGCATATAATAACCGAAAGCCCAATTAGCTTGTTTAGCAAACTGTGGAAATTTGTAATAAACAACGGCAGTAGCTTACTGAATCTCTTCAGTATGCCTTCAAATAGAACGCCACTGACACAACAGCCATTGCATTGACAACATCAACAAGCTTCAGCAGCACATATCAACAGCTGCTCACCCACTCTTGTTGGTCAGTCTGAGTGTCTGACTGTGGTGGTGGTGGCCCTATAGCAGGGCACACACCGATCCATGGCATCCTTGAGGCATTAGAGGGTGGGCAGTTACATTCGTTGTAGGAAACACAGGACCGCGAGCCCTTCGCCCATAGGAATTCACTGCGTGCTGTGCCAGAGGAAATTATTTTTAAACACAAGTACTTGGATTAAGTTCTTAAGTATGGTACAAGACGTATTCAGAATGAGCTAAAGCGCTTACATGAAATTTCATTTTCTATAAATACATATTTAAATCCTTTCATCTTCTTGCACTGATTATTATTATCCAACATTTAATTAAATATCTGAAAATTTTTTGTTGCGAATTTCAAATATATCGGTGAAAAGTCGGTACTTTAGATTAGAATGCAATCTAATGGTACATGATTAGCACATTTAGATGATGCATTCAATTGAAATTATTATTTTTATGTCAGTGCTCAAATTTCGGTATGATGTATTTGAGCACCCCACTGTACATCATATACTACAATGCACCGGAATACATCTATATAGTTTTTGACAATGTGTTGTATCTCAAATTTGAATAAATAAATAAATAAAAACATTGTGCAATTCCAGTTATATTGAGGTGTGAAATACAAAGTTATATTAATTCAGAATCCACTTGGAATACAAAATGTAGTGACCAAACAACTTGCTTCTGAACAGTTATATGTGCTGCTGCATACTTATGGTAAAATGCTGTCAACTTGTTAGTGAGGTTTTGCTAAATTTCAAAACCCTGCTTTAAATTATGTATTAGAATTTAAATCAATCCATACTCATCATGTAAAATATGAAAATATGGTTCAGTGCAATTATATTGAGAATTGGCGAATACTGCATGAATACCAAAAAAAAAAAGACTTTAATGTGTAAAAGTGCACACTTGTCTGATATTATTCAATTTTTGTAGATCATTACATTACATTAAAAGCCCAAATAAATTACCATTAACCAATAAAATAAATAAAACAGCACTAAAAAAAAAAATCCTCAAATCTAAAAAAAGACTTGAATTTTTCAACACCTTCTAAAAGAGATTGTTAAACTCGGATATACATAAGAAAAATTAAGCATGTTTGCTTCTGTTATAATATTTCATTGAACTATCTAATCACAAATTGCATTCTCATCTTATTATTTTGTCCTGGTGTCTTCTCTCTCAATACCCGATAAATGCTTCAATAAATACTGCTACACAGTATATCGATGGTTTTCAGCATAACATGCACTCTCTAAGTACCCAGTACTATACACAGACTTCACAATGCAGTGCAGTGCAAAGTGCAGACTAGTGCATGTCATGATTTTTTCTTTGTGTAATGGCATCTAAATTCATGTAATAAATGATTGAATAAAATTTGTTATCAGTGCATGTGATGCATGCAAATATTCCACTATGCTAACAAACTCGTTTTTCACACGAAGCATGTGCAAAACGAATACGTTCATATATGGGTGAAAGGTTACTTGACAACTACTTGTAGTGTACCTACAAAATCAGCACATGGTAAATTTTAAAACTTCCAAGACCGTGAAATGCAAATGTATCCAGTAAGAAAAAATGTTCCACATATTCTGTGTGAAATCTACATTGGTCGTCTTAAGAACGACACAGAGATGAATATATTGGTGGCAAAGTAGTTCTCACCTTATTAAATCCATCTTCTGTGTTTGACATGATATGATGATTGGAATGACTCGCTCTGACATGCTGCCGATGTCCTGGGGCTGTCATAGTGCTCAGCGATGTTTCACTGTTGCGTGTATGAAGCCCAGAAGGTGGAGCTTGGCCCGGACGGGTTAGTTCGTAAGATGTTAAAGGATGGCCATCTTCGTGATCAAGCAGTTGGTACCAGCGAGGTTCCTCATCAAATACTGATTTATCTATTAATACGAATAGCTCAATAAACACTCAGACATTTTTGAAAAAAAAATGTTTTTGTACAAACAAACTTCAATGAAACACTGGCATGCATACCAGAAAGATCTAAAATGATCTCTCCTAGGAACTCATTAGGTCGATAGATGTCATAATTCCACACAGCGATTTCCAGATACCTTTTCTTTAACTCTTCCATTGGTAAATTGGGATACACCATTGTCTGCTTCCATTCAGGTTTTGAACTCCGTGAAAAATAACGTGTACGCCTTTGGTTCTCAACACTGTCAATGCAAGCACATCGCAAAAGTTAAAGTAACAATTGAAGGGCATGGGACACTAACCAGCCAGAATCCACTTTTTAAAAATTGACAGTATCGACAAACACGACCTTTGAACAGTAAACTATGCAAAATGTTTCAAATAAATCATTTAAATAATGTACAGATTACCTTGTTAATAAATTTTTGGCCAAAAGCATTTTACTGGTAATAAATGTATTTTTACAGAAAAAAAAAGTAAAATAAAGCGGTCTGTTGAATGTTCTAAAACCAGTACACAACAAATATTAAAGAGCTGTCCAACAGGTGTGAAGCTAACTTGGTTCATATATCCAACAATGACTGTCAGCGCCATCTATGATAATATCTTGGTATTTGAGAATTAGATTGGCCTGTTTTTTGCACCGAACGACACAGAATTTCAAAACAATTATAATCATTGGAAATATTTTTGGCCAAAAATGAAGCTGACTGGTTACTGCCCCGAGCCCACCAATTACTCATTACTGTGACGATTTTTGCAATGAACACTTTTTTCTTACCTTCTACCAGGTAACAAATAGCATTTGACAAATGGATCTGGTCTTGTATCGCCATCCTCTCGAAGTGTGGTTAACTTCCTAGCTTGCAAGATGGTCACATATAAAATTTGAGCTTTTATGTCATAACAAACTTGAAGCTGTAAATGAACACAATGATGAAGTATTATCCAACAAACATAAATACTTTTAATCTAATTTACACAGTGTAATGCAAAGTGTGTTATCATAAAAAAAAACTTGGTATACTATTGATTACACAATGATTGATATTGCTTTATAACAGGTTTAATCTATTCCTGACTTAAACGGAAAGTCTTTAAATCTTTCATACAAACTTATTTTAGATGTGTCAAAATGATTAAAAGTTAAGTAGTCAAACCTGCTTTAATGAATGAATCTGTTAACAACTATTTTTTTAATGATTGACTTCCATAGAATTACACAAATCCAATCACTGACGTTGGAATGTACAAAACAATTGTTACAGTTGTGTCACACCATTGTATATCAGATATTTTTTGTGCGAACAAACTTTTCATACACTTTATACTTTATAAAATCAACGTCAAATGTCACGAAATACGTACCTGTATTTCTCCCAAAGGAGCATCTGGTCTCAGATTAACCATCTCACTACCTGATGGGTATGGGCCCTTGGGTGACAAAGGAGCAAAGGAGCATGGAGCAGAGGACAGATTTGGATTCCTATTAGTCTGATACTGAGTGTTCTCATTTTGCATATTGGCATCCTCCTCCATCCTCAGTGTTGTGCGTGAGTCTGCATGCGGAGCTATTGTATCTCCAGCATAGCCCTCCATGCCACGTTGATGATTATTGTAATGTTCTGCATGAAATAGATCTCACATGTACTTCACTAACATCTTACTTTAAAGTTAATGTTTTAGTTTAACCTCTAGAACTACTTGTATAATTGAAGAGCTCCGGGTAATATAATGATAAGCCACATTATTTCAAAAAATTTCAAAAATTACCTTTTTACATCGAACTGTTCCTCTTATTACTGTTTCTAGCTTGTTACTTTACTTCCTGATTTTCGAGAAAATGGCAGCATAATATATAAAATCATTTTGTTGTTCAGTATGGTACTCTATAGAGTTTCTGACCACAAAAACGCTAAACAATTTTAAAAACGTGGCTTACCATTATATTGTCCAAAGCCCTTCAATTAAACAATAAAACATTTATGAAGGTATCACTGTTCTTCCTGTAACACTTGTACTGTGTGCAATTTCGGTACTGGTACTTCTAGTGTTTAAAGGTTAAATCGAAACAGCAATCAGTGCAGAAAATACAAAAACTACACTGAATTTAATGTTGCTGTTTTGTTACAACAGCAAATATTAATACTTAACTACCAGGATATTGTTAGGAGTAAGCACCTTGGGCATAGACGCAGGATATTTGTATTAGGGCCAAAATTAAATTATATCCAAGCATAACATTGCTTATATTTCACTATTTTTAAATTTAACTTATATTCAAGTGTATTATAAGTTTTTCTGTTCCCTTTTGCATTCAAACTATAAGTTGCAAAAATAAATGCAACTGTTAAAATGAATAAATTGCAAGACTATAGTTTGGGCCTGTCTTGATCTTGCCCAGGGTCTTTTTATAGACATCCTTGCTAAATATAAAGTCTGTCTCCATAAATTAACAGATATTTTGAAGAAGGTGTAATTATTAATTTAATGTGTAATATATAGAAATAATAACTAGAAATATAATCCAAAATATCCAATACGGTAGTTTATGAGTGCTAGGTGCTATGTGAGGTAGTTTATAAATTGGTATGTTGTCTCACCATATCGATTATACTCATTGCGATTCTCCTGATCCATTGCATCATAGGAAGGTGAGGTGGCCCTTTGACTAGGTCCGTTGGGCATCGACTGGGATCCTCCCCCTCCTCTGTTCAGGCTCTTCCTGGGCGGTTTAGATGGTGGAAGACTCTTGTTAAAGTTGTCAACCATGTTAAAATCTCTACAGAAGAAAGGAAATCATTACTGTATTAACATAACGATTAACCCTGCAAGAAACACCTAGCAGCCAAAAAAAAACACAAATACCTATTTATGACCTCTCTGCTTCAAACAGTCGACTATGAAATAGATCATTTTTTACAAAACTCGTTAAACTTACCCAGTCATTTAGGATTTTGGTTGGTCATAAGTTTTACAATATACAGATACTGCATAATTTAATAAATGCCACGTTAGCAGTAATAACGCACTCTGAACCTAAACTGATGTCGAGCAACCTGATGTTGGTTTCTATTTAATACACAATTTGTGTCAAATTTTGTGGCAATTTTGCAACTGTCACACATCCCTATCCTATCATGCTGCAAAACATTGTAAACTTTTTCAGGTACCATAATGTATAAATTTTGTCTAACACTTAATTTATGTCCATTTCAACATCAAAACAACACATGCATTTACTTTTTCAACAGCCATCAATAGTAAGAAAAACCAATGTAACCATTGTATACAGTACTAGAAATGATGGAAAAACTCATAATTATTAGAAAAATTTCTAACCTTACCCTCGAATGACCATCTCAATTTCACCATTAGATTGTGATACTATCTTCTGCACCTCTTCGTACGTCTTTCCTGTTAGGGGAATCCCATTCCACTCCAAAACTTGATCACCTATAACATTTAAAAAAGTTTGTAGATAGCGAAAAACATTTGATTACAGGCAACTTTAGGTTTGCGAATGAGTTGCGTTCCAAGACATTCGTTATACATTTATTGACATTCGTTATACATTTATTAGACATTCGTTATACATTTATTAGACATTCGTTAGACATTCGTTATTAATTTTGCATTCCTGAGCTTTAGAGATATGTATTGTATTTGTTAACAACCATTAAATTTTTGAAAATTAAATGCTTTCTATTTATGTTATTTTAGTAAGTAAATGCTTTAAAATTGATAGCTTTGCGTTGCGAAACAGAGCGCTGGATGGGGCTGTACCGTGGCCGTACTTTGCGCCACTACGCGCTCCAGAGGATTGCTTGCCTGCACTGCTATCCGTATAGAACGGTTCCCTCTGCACTGTACCCGTATCTCGCGCACTTCAACGCTGTCGTTCGTGGAAGAGGGAAACTGGCTCTGCAGTGCTCCAGTGACGCTAGCGTAAAATGATCGTATCGAGAATTTTAAGTCTCGTTGAGTTGATCGCCCTCCCAGATTCAATTAGTAAGTCATTAATACCCTGTTGTTTACCCAACACAACCGTTTTGAAACATTACAATCATGTACTAAACATTAAATGAACTATACGTTTTTAATAATGTTACATTGTAGTTTATCGCATACGATACATAACGTAAAATAAAACGAGAACAAAACAAGATATTTGTACTATATGAATTTAATATTCACTGTAGCAAATATTTGTAAATCGAACGATCTTAAACCAGGAGTTGCTTGTAGTTTCACTAATTTATGAAAAAAGATTGTTCCTATAACGTACTTAGAATGTCATAGTACACCTCATTCAGTTAGAATGTCATGATACACCTCGTGCAATTTTCTTCATTAAGCGATATTGAAAAGTTTTTACCTTCCTTGACTTCACCAAGGGTCTCCACAACTCCGCCTGGGTAGATTTTCGCTACATAGGCACCCATCATGCCATTGGTCCCTGGAATTTCCTTGCCTCCCACGACTTTCATGCCTAGCCCATTACCTAAATGAACCAAAAGTCAAAATAAAGTTATTTGGATTCATAACTAAAAGAACCAGCTAACTCTAGCTGGCATAATTCAAGGACTACCAATAATCAACGGCATATTAACTTACCACTGACAGATCGTTCCTTGGGGTCTCTGGTTAACAAAATTCGTTTTATTGGAAAGGGGTACCTCTGCGTTGAGTGGTAAGAAGATGACTACAATGTACATTATCAACATTATTATAATCAAAGTAATTCTCAAGTGCAGTAATTAAAAAATTTACAAAACAAAAAACACACAAAACAAACAAAACATATAAAATAACAGCGTATTTCATAAATATATACACCATACAATAAGATGCCTGAGTCATCTTAAATTGTACAAATAAAAATCGACAACCACAAATGGCATAGACAAGTTACAAAACTTGTGTTATTAACATACAAACAAAAAAAGCATAGTGTGTAATACAAAACAAAGAACAGAGGTGATGATGAAAATGTAGAAAATGCAACCATTTTTCCCATGTTTAAGGCCAAAAGTTATGGTTATCTTTATTCATACAATACTAGTAGTCAGCCCGTGCTATAGCACGGGAAGGGTGTTATTATTATAGAAAATAAACCATAATGTAGGAGCCTGCATATTCCCACCCACCAACCAACCAACCAACTTTTAATAATAACAAAAATCCGTAAAACTCCTATACTGTGCACAGATACTTTCATTGCATGCATTCATTAAAAAAAAGCAGTTAAAGAAACATATTTTGCATTGTATGGTTTAACTTTTACAATTTTGTTTTCCACTGTACTTAACCCCTGGGTTGTTTAATAATAAACAAAAACTTCAACGCGATAGGCAGGGCTAAAACCGCCCGCCAGATGAGCGCGATGGGTGGTGCTAAAGCGTCCATGATAAACACAGACCTGGGAAAATGTTTTAAAAATATAATTGTCTCACAAAATACAAAGTAAGAGTAAACCCAATGAATTTAAAAACTAAACAACTAATAAAGTTATAGAAAGCAAATAATTACAAACAAATTAACACTAAGGTTTCAACTATCATTTTTTAGTTTATTAGAGTAAGAAATTATGCTTTTAATTAAGCATATCCATACAATATTTTCAGCATCATTCTACAAGGTGGCCCAGATGTAACAACACTATTAAACAACTCATTAAACTTTATTTCTATTAATTCAACCTAACACATTTATGAGATGGAATGGTTATGCTACCTTTTAACCTTACATATTTATGTTAACTCTACAAAAATACTGGTTAGATTAGTTTATGTACTCAGGTTAATGCTCGTAATGCAGCCCCGATCTATTCTTTGCTGATGTCAACGTAAGTAGTGCTCCCTCATCAAAACCTTTGTAATTTATCCGTGAAACCTATTGGCTGAAAAGCAAAAAAATGGTTGCAATGCGCAGATATGACGAACAGGGCTTACGTTCTTACATGAGGGGCTTTCCTCTGCTGTACTGACTGTGATGACATCATTGTACGTTTTGACGTTAACTGCTGCTGCCCGCGGCTCGTGACCATTCGCCCGCCAGGGATGCCGTAGCGCTCGTCTCCATGGCTGCCCTCAGCCAGAAGCATCTGTCGCTGGCCTAATTCAAAATCAAACAACGCCATCATTTATTTACCTTTAAACATGATTCGATCATCCGGTGAGAGAAAAATGCTTACTTTGTTGATTTAACGAAGGGTCAGAAATGGGCGAGCTGCCGAGATCCTCGAGGAGCTTTCTAGAACGCGTGGGCATGTCAGGCAGAAGGGGCATTGCTGGAGTAAAATCGGTTGGGGTTTCGGTGTCAGTGGTAATGGGCGATGCAAAATCCACGTAAGTATCGTATGGGCCAAAATCATAAGGGTCTGGAGGATATGATGAAGATAACCGTCCGAAGGAAGGATCTTCCATTCCCATGGAATAGCGCAGTGGCATTTCTCTACCCCGTGTTCCATAAAGGGATGAAGAATAATCATACCTATTTGTGGGGGAAAAACAATTTGATACAATTAAAATGTATTAAATGTACAGTATATGCTTATAAATATTGCAATTTGTTTTTTAAAAAAAATGTAATTTCAAAAATGCAATTTTTCTTTTAAAAAATGAATTGTGAAGCCAATATTTGCATTTGTTTCATATATCAAATTGCAGTGTTTGTTGGATGTTTCGTATATCAAAGGTTGTAGTTTTTCATGTTTGTATAGAACGATATAGTCGTTATGTTAAGTGTAGTTGGAGATCTTGTTGGATCGACCCTTGCATATCACACAGGCAGAAAATACTACATTTATGCAGATCAAACATGCTTGAACTTGAGCAACATGCGTGGATTATTATCACAAACATAGTTATAAAAATTAATCTTCTTAAGAAAGTCAGGCCACTATACTATATCCTAAAATTCAAGCGCTATTTTATCACAATTTACACACAAGTAGGATATTAATCAATTCTTACGTTTACATATATATAAAAAGGTGCAACTGTAAACCACTTCAAGCAAAACCACAGCAAACGGTTCTTATTTTTTTTTAAAAACACACTGGTGTAAAACGACCATTGGATAAAGCACATTGGCAAAACGTTTTCACACAGAAGCTACTTTATATGATCAGAGTAGGCAAATACTAACCGTCTACCATGAGTCATATCAGGATGAACAGGAGGTGGTTGATAATACCGAGCATGTGCAGGTAATGGAGGGACCCGACTTGTGTTGTAAGGATCACTGTACACACTAGAATACGGAGCTGACGAAGCTGGCACAACCGCATGTGACATCGGCCCCTTGTCATAAGTTTCACCCCCTTGCAAGATTTCATCAATGGACTTGAGCACGGAACCCCCTTCCCTCAATTCTGGATGAGCTGAAGGAATGACAGGGGCTCTAATGTTGAAAGTGCTTGGCACAGGTACAGATGGGGCACCAGGGTCAACACCACTTTCTCGCATCTTAGCTAAGCGTAATAATTCCTCGTGCAAACGAGCATTCTCTTCGATCTGGCGTCGGCGACGAGCAATCTCGGCTTTGATCTTCTTTTTCTTTTCTTCACGACCAAAGGTGTCATCCTCATCCTCTGAAACATAAGGTGATGGATGCCAGGAGCGCGGCTTGCGGCTCTTGTGTGATGTGGTGCCAGACAGCATGGCTGATGCCGAAGAAGCCAACCCATAAGAAGAGAGTGCCTCCTGGCTACCAAACCGGCTCCACCTAAAGAATATTCATTTTCTACATTGTTTTCACATTAGGAGCAAGATCTACTTCCAAGATCCTGTAAAAGTCAACAGCCTATCACACATCTTCAATACCAGAGACATAGTCCTCATGCTACGCAGTGGGTTCCTAGTTAGCCTATTAAGTGTAGGTTCCAAATTTGAACACCACATTCAAGTATTTAGCCATTAATTAGTCACTGTGAAATTTCATACTAACACTTTCTAAATTTGTTGTTGTTATTTGAGTACCACTATCATATAATTGAACAAAAAAATCAACAAAAAAATGGTCGCGACAAAGTGTAATCACACTGACATCTTCTAGTAAAAATGACCAAACAGATCTATGCAAAAACAATGGTTACATATATACAGTTAACATCTGTTTGCACCATGATGTATTAAATACTGAAAAAAAAAGAAGATATATTTTGAAGATAGCTGTAGAACAAATAACCATTACCCTATCAAGCACTCAATCAAATGTTCAGTTGTATATGGCATCATATTTGGAATGCAAAGACCGTATTTGTTGAAGCTTGTTTCCAGTTTTTCACAAGCAATGATGTGGAACTTAACTGTTTGGGTTCCTTTCTGTTAATTGAATTAGGAATTTCCCTAACTTTGTATGATAAATTGTATATCAGATTGTACATGAGATTGTATATCAGTTAAACAAGCATTTTGAGTTACAAGTGTGCTTAAAGTATACAGTATGACACGACCCTCGTCAAATACATGTTGATAATTTTCCAGCAACGGATAAACCTTAACTTTTTAAACAAGATCACATTCTTGAGCATCGTTTCAGTATTTTACCTGTATGACTTCTATTTGGGAGCATTTCACAAAAAATTCTCATTTAAGTAAACTTTATGTACAAAATACAGGTAATTAATAAACGTGTAAAATGTATTTTGTACATGTTATATCCATTTTATCTAATCATTTTAAATAGATTGAAATTCAGTGTTTATTTAATCTGACTTTGTAGCAGTCTTCTTAGTAATTTATGTGTAGTATATGAGTATATTAATGAGCCATAGGTGTTATTGACCAATGAAATTGTCAGTGTGAAGGTGAAGAAACGGTACCTGATCACAAATCTCCGTAAATTAACCAAATGACTAATCCTGCAGATCTCAGGAGCCAAGATAGCTGTAGGTTTTCCATCATATCGAAGCGCATAGCTACAGCTTTTAAAGGTTTTGCAACATAACACAGGGCATAGCTACAGATTTTCAAGACTTTCCATTGTAATACAGCGCATAGATAACGTTTTGGAAGGCTTTCCAGCATAACACAGCGTATAACTACAGTTTTGAAGGCTTTTCAGCGAATGTAAACTAAATAAATTATACCGTATAGAATTTTTAACGTTGTAGGTGAATTGATATAGTATATTCAAGCTAGACTTACGAAAAATGTTTTTGTGGTTAAAGTTAGCAACAGGGATTTTTTTTATGAAAAATGATGAATTTTTGCTGAATAATAATAATACATTCCGCAATCCGCATACATACTGCAGTCCGCAACCCCCGCACTACCCTAGTGAAGCCAGTGTATCTACTAAATACTGTAGTTCTGCACTACAATTTGTGGAATCATTGATTAAAGCTATCTAATAAAATAAAGCTTCTGGGCATTTAAAATGGCATTATTTTTGATTTGCAGTTTAATAATTTTTAAAATTAAAAATAAATGTTACTCAAAACGAATAGCACTCGAAAACTCGTTAACAATACCTCCAATAACAAAGATTAGCTAATGTGAACAACAGTGAACCAATCATCTTTACAACCGTTTTTGATTCCCAGATCTTTCAACAACAATATAAAACAATAAAATATCAAATTGAAGGGTTCCGGGCAGCATAGTGTTAAGCCACACTGTTTCAGAACATGACATTTTTACAACCAACTCTTCAACAGTACTGTTTCTAGGTTGTTACTTTACCACTTCCTTAATTTTCCAGAAAATGCAGCATAATATAGAAAGTTACCTTGTTGCTCAGTATTGTACCCTATGGAGTTTTCACCAGAAAATCGGCTCTCCTGAACAGTTTGCAAAAGTGTGGACTTATGCTGCCCGAAACCCTTCAATTCATGTATGTGTGAGACGCATTTAAGGAGCCATACAACACAGATCTCCTTGAAAATAAAATTCATTCATTGACTACAAATTACTATTATTGAATTATCAAGAAATAACAAGAACAACTCCTGTATGTATATATATTAAGAAATACCAAACTTCGACTTTAGAGATGATAATAAAAATACAACAACTGTGTAATAAACAGATTCGAATACAATATAACTCAACTCGTGTAGCTCAACGTAACATTTTCTATTGACTGCTTTGAATAAATAAACTCATTAAATAAATATATAAATAAATAAAATGAACTAAAACTGAAACACTACCAACACAATCCTGAGATCCAACCATGTACCGCAAACTTTATCTTACAAACGAAACTTAGGACATAATTGAAGGGCCTGGTGTGATAGGGTGTCAAGTAACATTTTTTCAAAATTTACCTACAAGCATTTTCGAATGTAATTTTTGTCAAAAATTACCTACAAGAATTTTCGAATGTGTTAGGTGCAATTCTAACTTTCAGAAGCAAAATTTTGAGCAAAACAACAATATTTGCAATTATTGGAAAAAGTGTGAAGTAGCCTATAGGAAAGTTCAGTTCAGATCTTTAAACTCATTTTCATAGCAAAAATGACACTTAATACCCTTTCACACCAAGCCATCCAATTATACGTGACTGCAATTCACTTGGTTTGAACTCTTGCTTGGTCCACTTATGTTTTTTTCTTGTACTGGTTTAAAAATTTTAAATTATGCACTTATACAAGGCAACGATACCAAAGCACATCGAATTGATGATTTACACTATACTGTACTTGCATTCGATATTGGTCATGTTTCACCTTCAAACATCATATGTACCACGTTGACAACACACGATGAATAAATTATTACCAATACATAATCCCTTGTTATCCAGGGGGGTTACATTCCTGGAAAGTACCGCAGTTATCGTATCTCCTGGCACGGTTTAAGAAAAGTAAGGTTCAATATGATACATGTATTAGATCTAAATACATGTATAAGGGAAAAGTGAGAAGACTGTGTTAAATATGTACCTAATAGAAACTTTCTCTTGTCCTTTAACTCATTCATGTTTCATACTTTATGAACGTTTAAAGACTATTTAGTTAGCAAAATAATTTTTTACAAATAAGTAATCTTTACTACTATGTATCTACTAGATAAGTACTCACTCTGCTACGTTTTTTATCTATGGAAATATTATTTTTCTAAAACAACAACACCATTTAGTGAAATAAAACATAAACTAACACTGACAGCCAATTCAAATAGTATTATCAAGATCTATTATAAACATTATGTTTATAATAAATCTTGGTATTATTTACTATTCGTTTTTTAAAATTTTTTTGCAATTTAAAAGATCTACTAACCAAAACAAAAAACTAAATGCAAACGGTGTATATCTAATACTGCGGATAACAAAGGATAGCTGTATATTAAAAAAGGGTTTTTGTAAATGTTTTAATCTTTTGTTTATCTTGTTTGCAAGAATGTATTAACGCCTACAGCCTACACAAAAGTGCATATTTGCAACAAAATTTATCATGTAATTTGTAACTTTGAAATAGAGCAAGCCCAAAAAAAATAACACATTGAATACAACTGTATATACTGAATAAACGATCAGCTCCAATACACATATAAACATGAGAAAAAAAAGCAAGCAGCAACAATAATGTTTGTGGATATTTTTTAGCTAAAGCACAACTGCATTATGAATGATTACACAAACAGTACAACACTTTATGTAAACAATATTTAAAAGGGCAGCCAATGTATGCCAATTCACTAACCTGTCTAACTCAAGTGTAGGATCACTTGGCCTCCGCATCAAATATTGGTTAGTAAGAGGCCTCCGCAAGAGTGGATCATACTCGATAGGGTCCAAAGAAGAGCCAATAGCCGTATCACGCAGTTCAAGGCGTGGATGATCCAGCAAGGAGCCAAAAGAAGAGAAGCTTGGCAATAGCTGCGTGGACGTCAATGACACGTCGTCTGCTTTGAGAAGACCCTCTCGTCGGAGAGTGTCGTCAATGGACTCGAATTCAAACGACTTGTATGGCGTCTACACAATCAAGGATTGCCATGTTAAAATTTATTTTTACAAGCTCACAAAAATGCTGAATACACAGAATGTCCCAAAATTCAGACCATATAGGATTTGTATTTAACACTATAATTTTCGTTGATTTATTAGTTACTTTTTAAAAAAAATATTTTTAGAGTGTAACCCCCACGTGTTGTTAATGCTGTAGCAAACTATGCGATTGAAATATCAGCCGAGTGCGACAAAATATGTTAGGAACACCTTCTCACCAACGAGCGTGAGCGACATAAAAGTTGGACAATGGAAAATCAACTTTTCTGTGGCCTGTGTTTATTGACGAAGAGGCGTTCCTAATATTTTCATCGCACTCAGCTCACATTTTGATCGCATTGTTTGCTACAGCGCTCACTAATGAAGATATACGTATTACATAAAAATATTCTTAGTGGTTTTTGTATACTTTTCCCATAAGACCTGACTTTTGGGGCACCCTTTAGATAAACATCGCAAAAAAAAACAAAACAAAGTAAATTCTAGTTTATGGTACAAATTAAATAATGAATGTGTTTAAATCAGAAATATGTAATTATAAGTACTAGCAACTCTCGCTTTACATATGAGTTTTGTTGAATGAATGTTCGTAAATCGGACGTTCGTGAACCCATAGTTGCCTGAAATGTAAAACAATATACATATATAATATACTACTGTAATTGCCAATACCTTGAGAGCTGCTAACTCAGCTTCAAATGCATTGTCCTCCTTGATGGGGGAAAAAAGTGGCACCTTTGGATCAGATAGTTGTCGTCTATGGCGTCCTTTTCGTGGTTGTAATTGAGCCAATCTTGAAGAGACCAGCTTTGACCGAGACGTCAAAGCACTACTTCCCAATGTACCTCCCATATCCAGCCTGCAGAAAATCACACTACATTTTAGCATACAACTTTTTATTTTATTTTTGTTTTACTTTATTAATACTTTAAAATAGTACTCACCGTGAAGAGACTGCCGAAGAAGAGGTGCTAATGCCCATCTTCTCCAATTCCCTCTGCAGGCGAGCCTCTCGTTCCCTATCTTTATCACTTTGTTCCAGTAGGCGACGACGCTCATCAGTCGCTGACTTCAATTCATCCTTTACAAAAGGTGAGAAAACAAAATCACAGATTAGGACAAAAATAATAAACATGGTATATAAATGCAAAAGTTTAACCAATAAAATTACCCGCAGCTGTTGTTTCAGATTCTGCATGTAGACAGGTAATTTTGCCCCATAAAGTGAGAAGTCTGAATGCCGACCCATTGCAGTTGCTTCTGCCACAGACAGCAGACTGGATGAAAGTGGAATGCGTGCAGCACTCAAAATTGAAGCCACCGACGAAGTGTTAGCACCTAATGCTGAAGTACCTTCAGGCGCACTGCTACTAAACAGGCCCAAGTCTCGTGTGAGATCAAGAGTAGATCTTGAAATGTTTCGTAAATTACTTTCGCTGGCACTAGTGCGGGTGAATGGAATTCCCAGCGCAGACTGTGGTCGAGGTGTCAATCCTCCGTCTAAAGAAGATTGACGGCTGCTAATACGTGCCCTACACAAATTTTAACAATATTTTTTGCTGAAATTGTTTTTTACACTGAAACAAATAAATTTTCAAATAACAAAATTACCTCCAGGGACAAATTGACATAAGACAAAATAACAAACACAAAAGACGAGAAAAACAAAACTCACACTGAGTAACAATTCAACCTCAAAGTGTGGTAGTTTTGTCTTTCTCATCTCTGTTTGTTATTTTTGTCTTATGTCATTTTGTTCCTTAAGGAAGCATTCATATAAGGAAATCAAAATGTCAGTCAAAGTGTTTCTTTCAACTTCTACACAAGACGTCTGTTAACAAGTAGGAAAGGTCTTAGTATTACTGATCAGTTCTTGCTTAAGTTTGTATCAAATTTTGTATTTGGAAACGTTCCGTGTCATAAGGTTATTTTACAATTGGAATTCTGTATAGAAACGTTTACGCAAAAACATCCGCATTATAAATATTTTCTACTTTCGAAAAATTACAAATCTCATTCTAGATCTACTATAATAATTCGCCAGTGTAAATCTCTTTACTGATAGCTCATGGCTTAGCATCAATGAGATATCACCATAAGACTTAGCACCAATGGAATTCAAGAGCGCGAAATTTCAAAGTTAGTATTCTCCCATGAGAATCAGATCAATTATTTGAATACAGAAACCGTCATTGATGACTGGGTTTTACCTAATTCGTAATAATTCTGAAATAGCCGATATGAAAGTTTTTATTGAGAATGTGAATATTTTTGCATGCAAAATGCAAATTGTGAAAACTCCTTTCGTCTATTATTTTGTGTTCCTATGCTATTTAGATTTTTAATAATTACCCAATTCTGTCTTGTGCAGCGAGCATTTTTGCTCTTTCTTTGGCCTTCCGTGAAGGCAAGGGCGATGGCTCTTGATCAGCTGGCAACATTGGTAGTCGCCGGCGGACCTTTGACGATTTCACGCTGTCCGTTTCGCTCTGTGTGTCCGACGAATCACCTTGTTGCTTAAAATCGACCAAATATTTCAAATTCAGTAACATTGTATGTAAAACTACAACAATCTTGTACAATACCCAGAATTGACTAATTTCAAATATATTTCAAAATTTAAAGATCTTAGTCTAATTTATAGTAGTGGCCAAACGAACTTACTCAGACCTATGTTCATTGATATATTTAAACAATAAAACAAAAGTTGCCAAAATGTTTCCCCGACCAGTTAAAGGTGGTTGGGAGAAAATTGACCCAAATAAAAAACAAAACAACAGATGACCTCTGTTATTACTAGTAGTTACAGCATTAGCCCGTGCTATAGCGCAGGAAGGGAGTTATTGTTATGGAAAGTGAACATTAAATAATGTGCAACCAACCAACTAGTTCCATCTAATGACTGAATGCTACAACACAAAGTGTTTATGACACACATACATTCACAGACTGAGTCATTCTTATTATTAATGTATCGTTAAATGCCAAATCGCGTTATATTTTTAATTTCCACTTTGTTTCACTGGCCTGTACCGGTCACTAGACATGTATACTGTAAATGTGCAGTACAAGACTTTAATTGAAATTTAATTGAGTAATATTTCAAAACGTTTTAAACATTTTTTTGCGTATTTTTTTCCATTTCAGTTAATCCACAACCCAGTTAAACTGTCCCTAAAACTACTCAGAACAGTGGTTTATGCTTACTTTATCCCTGGCAGGTGTTCCTGGTGTTATTGGCGTTGTTGCAGGAACTCCCATAGAGCCCACCATAAGGACGGAAGGAGAACAAGGAACAGGAGGTGAACCTCTTGTACCCAGAACACCCGGGGCAGACGTCGGACTCAGTGGGCGAGAGTCGGCGTAAGAACGAAGCATCGACCTAATCAGAAATCATCTACTATAATAATTTGCTAACGTAATACTCTCTACCTAGAGCTCATTGGCTTAGCACCATCCAATTGCATTCAAGCGCGCAGAATTTCAAAGTTAGCGTTCTTATATTGAATCCAGATTAAAAATTTATTAATAATTTTAGACCACGTCATTGATGACAGGTTTTTAGCTAAATCTCTTATACACATACAAGTTTAAAATTTCAGTACAGTAATTTCACTATCCAAGATTCCTGGGATGTATTCTGTTACCGAAACCACGGTAAGAAAGAGTAAGTTACTATAAAATAAGGAGTAAAAGAACACTAATAAAAAATGCATTAATGACTTGTAATTCACTTTAAGTTTGTACATGAACTGTATTTTAATCATATAAAGTTAATCTAATGTACGGCAAGTATTTCACAATTGTACGGCAAGTATTGCTAGTACCATCCAAGAGTGAAAATATTTGCAATGGAGACATTTTGTAATTGAGATTTAAATTAACGCTGGAGAACAATTCAGATAATATAGTTTACTCTTTTCTTTATAAAAAATTATAAAACTCAAATATTCTGCAAATTAAAACATTACAAACTACGTATGTCTACGGAAAAATTATGATTAACAAATCTACAGATAACGAAGAACATCTGTATTTGAAAGTAAATTAAGCTTACTTGTGTCGTTTTCAGTTTCTTACCTTTGAATAGGAGTTATTGGAGATTCAAGCACCTTGTATGTCCCTGTCGTATCCTGCTCAGCAATTTGTTGTCCATGGCCACTCGATATTACAAGATGCCTTGGAGCTGGTGTAGGTTTGGATTGAACCATAACTTGAACCTGCTGCTGCTGCTGAGTTCCAGGAACGATTTGGCGTTGTGTTGGTACAGGAGTAGTAGAAGCTGTCATGATGCCAGATGTTACCATCCCAGTGGATTTTGCAATCATGCCAGGCTGCACAACCTGAGCCTGCAAAAACAAACAGAGAAATTATATTTACAGAAAATTGCTAAATATTTTTGTATGTTTTCAATAATAACACAAAGTGCATTATAATTAAGTCATAAGATGCCACATAAGATGCGAATCGTACGCTGTGAACTGCTACTCCTAATGTAGATCCTAAATACTGACAATAGCTAAGTTATAAGTAATATACAGTAGTGAATCGATAATTACTAGTGTTTACGTGAACCAACCAAACATGGAAAGCCACAAAGCATCAATATATTAATTGCATAAAATTCTATCTGTTTCCTTAAAAGTTTTGGTAAACAATTTCACAGTGAGGTCATTGACAACAGAAAAGTATCTAAATAAAATACTGAATAGTCCAAACTTAAGTCACATGTTCTAATGTATCGTATACTATCCATAAAAAGTAGCAATTGTACATGATCAACTTTGAGAAACGTTATACAAATTTTTGTTAAACCAGTAGCATCACTAAGGTTAGTATCACCCCATTGCATTAACTTATGGTGTCAACCCTTGATCAGAGGCTATGAAAAACGTTATTGGTAGCATTATACGCTAATGTGCATGTGCATTGAAAGGTTGAACACGTGTAACATTTCTTTGGTAACACCAGGTATTACTGCTAAATTGTTATTAAAGACGTTAGTGAGAAATATATAAATTGTTTAATAGTTTCACGTGATTTAATCACTGATTTACCATGAAGTTAATTTAGTTTGTAAAGCAAACAGTTAAACTTTCCTGTATAACACATCAAATAACTACAGCTTTGTAGTGCTTTTCTGCCGAGCACAGCGCCGTGCTACACCTTTTGAAGGCTTTCCAGCATAACACCGCGTATAGTTAACAGCTGAATAGCGAATACTATAATGCTACTGTAAAGTAACATTTTGTCTCAAATGTAAATTTTCATTGTTTAGGATTCAACTCATGCTCCAAAAATACGATGCTATGATTATTTCACAATATTTTATGATATTCTAGCATTCTCAATTGAAGCAACATCAAAATATCACAAACTTACATAAAAAATTACCATGCAAAATTAAACAAGCAATACTACACAAAAATATCAGAAAATTGTCAATACAGGTCAACAATCAAAGATCTCAAAATCGACAATCGAGAAGCATCAGAGATTCAAATAGTTAACAGACCTATCCTGCTACTAGTGATTTGATGTCGCTACTAACAGAATCAACTGATTACAATTTTATAACAAAGTAAACTAGTTCGGTGTTTTTATCTAACTTTTACCATTTACTGAGTACTTTTAATAATGAATAGCAACTGGGTATATTTATTCAAATCAAACTATCAATAATCTAAAAATTTACTTATCCTTAAAGGTTAAGGTCTTATTTGTTCTAGAACTGAGGTTGTTGCCCTGTATCTTATACTTGTATATCTCAAAACAAATTAGCAGGAACCATGCAAAACGCAACAAGTCCAATGAAGGTCAAAATTGCATTAACGATGTCGCCACATTCTTAACCATGTTTCGTGTTATTCGTCCTGCTGTCCTGCTCTGTTTCGCTCAAAGTGTAACAAGTTCCTTGTAAATGAATTTGAAACTGTGCCGTTTCCTATAAAGTTCAATGTCTCCAGGAATGCGGCTTTGCTTGCATTGTGAAAACGTTTGTCATTTGTGACTTGCTGTATTTTGCATGATTGATCATCAAACAGTGCTTCTACTATATTCGCACCCAATTATAAAAGTTATTTACTTTCAATTAATTATCAACATCAAAAATCAACATGCTACTTCTTGTTAAAATGTCCGACAAGCTATGTAATATTTTTCATAACAACAATTATATCAATTTTACTGGGAATGAAAGAAGAGGAGTTTAAATTTACATACAATATATGGTTCCATCAAAATGTGGAGGGTTGGATCAAGATACCATGGCAACACACACGAAGATATAAGCCATAGGGGGATGGGTGCACAACTCTTAATACCCTTAAACCCCACCTGATAAGAAAGTTGAGGAAGATGGCGGTGTACCTTTCCCTTGACAGTGGTTGTCTGTTGCAAGTGCTGCTGCTGCTGTTGAATCTGCTGTTGTAAATGCTGCAGCTGTTGTTGTTGGTGATGAATTTGTTGTGCTTGATGCTGAAGCTGAACTTGTTGGTATATATTTTCCGAACCTTGTGTTTGTTGTTGTGGTTGTGTTTGAATGGCATAAGCAACTTGCATCTGTGAAGGTGTTTGTTGTTGTTGTTGTTGTTGTTGCGGCTGTTGGGATTGGGGGTCTTGTTGGAAGCTAAGGGGTTGGGTATACTGTAGTTGGTGTTGTTGTTGCTGTTGGAATTGTGTGGTGGAAGTTGGCTGTGTGGTTTGCATTGGCATGGTTTGCATTGGAAACTGGGATTGTTGAGAGTGCGGTATTTGTGTGAACTGTTGTGCATCTTGAGGTAACTGCTGTTGTAGGTTCTGAACAGTGGAGTGGAAGGGTTGTTGTGTTTGTTGGAATTGTTGTGTTTGCTGAATAGAAACTGGCTGTTCCCCAGAAGATTGTCTCCCTATCTAAAACAATAAACATTAAAAAACAACCCACGTTCACTTTTATTTTAGTAATGCTACAAATGCGAGATTTTCAGCCAGCATGCTCTAACATAGATACTGCTCTGTCCCAAAATATGGTATACATTTCATGTAAAATTTTCCAATTATTAACAGCTGTAAAAATAATACAAATTAGAAATAATACATTTTTCTTGGTTTATAGTAATTTAAACGCAAAATGCATGTCCTTTTTGTGATATGTAAATTAGTTTTTGTAACTTATAATTTATTTGATTTTTATTTGAGACAGTTATCAAGTCATGTCAAAATGCATACAATTCAAAATGACACCCGTTGTGACTAAAATAATAAACACATGGCTTCATAAAATTATGCTTCACATAGTAGACACGCTAAATCAAATTAGTTGACAGTTTAAAAGCGACATGGAATTTTACAGCTTTCGCTACAACGAAAGCTTGACAACCTACTTGATCCCTAACATTTAGATCACCCTGTAAAATAAATCAAGAATCTGATATTCACAGTAGTCAGAATATTACCAGTACTACTTGTACATAGCAATACTACTACTATACAATAATACTAGTACTATATAGGTACTTTCTGGTTATAGCGGAGCCCGTCTGATGTTGCTATTTGCTTATGGGTTTATTTTCAGGGTTTCCGTAAGTACGTACTTAAGTACAAGTACAAATACTTTCTGAATAGGTACTTTAAAGTTCTTTAAAATACAAGTACCAAGTACGACTCAATAAATGTACTTAAGGCCAAGTACCAAGTATACG
>JAQIWH010000338.1:0-55282 GCA_034695005.1 Cryptops parisi | reverse complement strand
GGGTTGCATATAAAATTTGCACTTTCTAACTTTTTGAGCAAGAATATGGAATGTTACTATTGTAAATCTGAAATTTTTTTGTGATCTTTCTTTCTTTTTGTCACTTCACTTTCTGGTTATTGTACTTGCTCGTTTCACTTCCAAAACAATAGAAAAGATAATGATCTTTGGAAAAATGTCGTCAATCAGTGCTGCCACATGTCCGATTTTCATCCCGACAGTAAGGGTTTTACGTTGCTTGTCCGAACAAAGCCAAAAAATGTCCGGGTAACCCATGTTTAAGGCAGAAATATCACACAAGTCCGGACGAACTCTTTCAAAAAGGTGGCAACACTGTCGTAAATGCATTTATAAATTAGCTTGATATTTGGAATAACGGCATAATTGCATTTTTAAATTGACCTGTAAGGCTTGTCAACTAAAGTGATTTTTGCAAAACCTGTTGATTTTCCTTCTATATACATACAGTTGACAGGAATTTTTTTTAATCATAAATTTCAAGGTGCAGGAAGTTTTTGCCCTTTTTCTCAAGACTACATTTTTTGAGTTACGCCATTATTCCACCAAACTCCTCAATTAGTACTTTGACTATATTATAAAATACAAATGATGAATCGTATGAAAGACATCTAGCATACAATGTAAAGGGGTTGTATAAGGCAAAATATAGCACTACATATAGTCAACAGTGTAAGACTAAGAAATTACAATAATTTTAATATTGTCCATTTATTTCAACACTTAAATTTAAAACTAAGCACTTCTATTAGTAACACAAATTCATTCTATATGATTGGCATGAAAATCTTTGTTTACTTTTTCAATAGATAGTGTCCCATACATACCTCGCAAACGATATCAGGATGAGAATCCCAGACACAAATGCTAAAGAACTGCTGATAAGTAATCTTTCTGTAAACAAGGAAAATGCAAACACGTATAAAAATAAATCATTTTATTCGAATTTGATCAAATTTAGATCAAGATAAACGTTACTTGTGGCGGGCGGATACAAGGCACTCTGGTCGGAAGCCATTTTTGCTTCTTTTAATAATAATCAACGGTCACTCCCCTTTGAACAATGTTGTTTCGTTTGTTTGTTTTTTATACCGATCTTTCAGGTATACCGTCAACTCAAACAAAATAACGAGTTTTTAACAAAAAATAAAAGAGTTCAAACTTTTAACTTCTTACATAGCAGATAATGATTTACAGCTGCTCAATTTGGTGCACCTATGAATTTCAGGGGGATAATGCGATTCGCACCGTTGCTCGCACCTGCGAGTTTAGAGGGAATCGACCAATCAGATCGCCTCGTTACTAAACACCTAAAGGGTTGGGCCACATGTTGATCATGATATCATAAAGCGATCTCTTTAATGTCTTAATATGACAAAAACTAATATTTTAAAAATAAAAACTAAATCTGGAATAAAATAATTTAATCCAGGATGAGATTTAATAAACATTTTCATTAATTGTTTCATCAATGAAACGATTTAATAAGCAACACTTTGAAGTACACAGCTACTGTTATGGTTATACCTGGCCCCTGGGGTGAGCTTGTGACCAGAATTTATATAACCGCACTATATCATAAATTTCCAGTAATTATATAAGTGATATATTTATAATCCAAATCCATGATATAAACACAACATGGCATAATAAAATCTATCCAATAATTCCCTTAGTGTGTAATGATTTGGAATGTGTATGTGCTTTGAGGATGTAGAAGTGTCAGCTCTCCCCTTTGCCACATGTGGTGTAGGGGAAAAGTTTAGGATCACTCACTTCCTTTGGTGGCAGTCAAAAAGCAGCAGCCTGTCTTAGGACAGTTACCTCAAATTGTAACGAATATTGCGAAGCAATAAGAGTTAAAAAAAATAATGAAATAAAACAAAAATAAAAACTTTCCCATAATTTTGACAGCTTGAATACTAAAAATAAAATACATAAAGTGGACTCTTGCTAATCCGGCAATTTCTTGCAGAAGGGTGCCGGATTACTGAGAGAAGTGCATAAAAAACGTTTTCCTTACGTTGTATATGTATACGTTTATTTTACGGTTTAATATTGTTTATAATTTGGTAACTTGCAATGTTGTAGTGTTTAAAAAAACCTAAATAAAGTAGATGATGGGGGAAAGTAAAACACCGTACGTACTATCTATGGTATCATACTGTCCATTAACTATCAGTGCTGTATCTCGGCCTTTATTTTTAAACATCATGGCAGATAGCCAGATACTACTTTAACTACATGCCGTTTAATACAGAACTACATATAAACCAACTACATCACAAACTAGTATCCACTATCGTCCCAATTTATTATGGGCTTTTTGGTACACAAATAACAAAACATATTCATAAACAAACTAATTACTACAGTATTAAAAAAGTGCTAATGTCCAACACTAACACTCTATATGTCTATAACACCTTTTAAAAGTAAATTTGTTAGGAGCGATCAGGTTATCTAAATAAAGATGCCACTCACCTTTAAATTAACCAAATCTTGCATCCAGTTCAGCCTCTTGATGACAAAACAAACGAAATGAATATTCATAAAATGTCACAAAAACAAAAACAAATCAATATTTGTGGAATGACTTCTGCACCAATCTGAAATTTATATAAAAAAAATAATAAGTGATGAATAATCATGAAAACTTTATATCATATAAAATCATTTATTCCTAGGCCAAAATATCTGTACAGAGATTCTGGAATGACAAAAGGCACAGACCCTTGAATAAAAATATTTGCATTCAACCTTTCGATACGATAAGTGAACTTTAAAAAACATTCGATGAAAAGTTATTGTGCCAGCGAAAAATATGAATAATTAACATGTATAAAAAAAAAATCATATAAACTTTGCTTAACAATAAATTCTCAATGGACGGATATAAACAGCTGCTTTGTAAGAGCTCTTCGAGTCAAAGTCAATAAAGTCGGGCAAAACAGCCAATGGGTGTCGAGTTAACGCGACACTTCAAACTTTTGATGCGTGCTTAGAAAAAGACTAACTATCCTAGCTGCTGAAGATCAGATCTGTAACTTCCATTTTAGTGACACAAGAATGTCACTGCTCAAATTATGAAATGGATTGGTTATTATATACCACATATATAAAGCTCTACATTATGGCGTGGAATGTGTGAAATTAATGTGCGCGATGAGTTTCATAAAACACCTCAGCTAAGTCATATACTATATACGTCATGACATAATAAAATAAAACAAACAAAAAAATGGAATGTAAGGTCGGTGCAATAATCACACCCTAGCTGCGTACACCCTGTGAATTATGTAAAAATGCTATGAAATCGAGAAAAAAAAAGGAACCTGAACGTTAAGTACAGCAAAATAAAAAAATAAACAACTTGGTTCGTTCAAGATGTAATCATGTAATTCGGATCTACGATCTCGATTATTTATAATGAACTACTCGGTGTCTCTCACTTCAAACCTTGGAATGGGTCGCCATTCCTCCGTACACAGCTTGTTGCTCTTCTTTGCGTTCGTTGCGACGTAGGCGTCGCGCCTCGATGAAAAACAGCAAAGACGCTACCCATAGCATATAGACACCAACAACGGCCAAGCCAAACGACCAAGACAAGTAATTGTGGTCGGGGTCAGGCATCCAATCGCGACCATCTCCTCTTGCTCCGAAGACGATCACGGCTACCGTACCCAGAAAAGCTATAAAATAAGTTTAAAATGAGTACAGACATTCTGAACTACGACAAAAGTTAGTTGAAGGGCAAATAAATAAATAAATAAATAATCAAGTACCTGCTATTGCAAGGTCTAAGCTAGTAGCGAAGAGAATCTTGTGGTATTCAGGGACACAACAGATGGCATATAAAATGACCAGCGCACAACCCGCCAGTACAAGGACAAACGAGAAGGTGAAGAGAACTTGAACTGCCACAAAAAATGCTGTAAAAAATGAGAAAACATAGGAATAAGAGTTACATTAAAAAATGGAACAAATATTATTATAAACACAGTTAAAAAAAAAAAATAAATATAAATTGCAGTACAGTAATGATGATATCATATCATAAAATTGACTAATTACCACACTACATGCCTGTGATAAAAGCAACATTGACCATAACATAATGTCACAGATGTATACTAGACTCACATTTTCATTTGACATTCATTTCAATTATCCTTGTGCAAATGTATATTCCATTCGAGTCAATTTTACAAAAAAATGCCCTTGTAAAAAAATCAACCTTAAATAAACGACTCCAAATATTGTTAACAGCCTTTGAAAGTTGTGCATCCTGTTAAAAGCTGCCCGACACGTGCAGTTTTTGGTGTTGCAAGTGGAGCAATTTGTGCACAAATATGATGTCAGCTTCTTGCCCACCTACTGAGAACTGGCTGGCAAGGAGCCAACACAGTAGTCTACAAATTGCTCGAGTTGCCATACCTAAAATTGCATGTCAGAAGTACTGTACACAAAACAATTAACAAATTCTAACCGATAAAAATACAACACAATGCTTCAAATTAACTCAGAATATTGTATACATTTACAGAATGTCACACAGGCCCTATAACCTATGTGGTGCAAATGAACTAAGCAATTAACAAAATATAATCAACAACAAAATTGTTGGGAATTATGTCATCAGGTTTTTTTTCACTATTTCAACCTTCACAGAACCTTACGTATCACATTGAACATATCCTATCTTCGATATGGTATACCTTATAATCTAATTATTTAATGCACAAATTCTTAAGCGAGAGATAACGCCCAATTATGACAACAAAACATTTTCCTAATAAAATGTGTCTATGTCTGCAAAATGCACATATTGAATGTCGTTAACAATCAAACTGTTTTATTCACTGCAACAGCAGAACTTAGCATATAACCATAACCAGCTCTTAAAAGTAAACAATCAACCTGCGAATGACTATACCATCAGGTAGATAGGTTTTGTTGTTTAAAGACCCACTTCCGTTAAGATATGCCATTTGGCCGTCACACGAACTTTATTCGATCGAAAAAATACGGAACGATGATGAGATGAACGTGAAAGTAATGGGACAGGGTTTTATGACGAGAGGAGGAAACGGGAGTACCCTGAGAAAACCTACTCCTGTGGTGTCAGAACCCAACTATATACAAGGCGACACTTTGATTACACTGTACTATTATTATTATTATTATTATTATTATTATCATCTGTATTACTGTAATATTATATACATTTGAGAATGATATCCTCTCGAAACTTGTCGTAATCCGTGGTCCAGGGATTGAAAAGCCATCGACATCCGACGAAATAGGTGTCCTCGAAAGGGTCCATCTCGTTGGTCATGGACCTGAAGCACTGCTCCCATAAGCCTAACTTGACAAATTTGTGCCCATACAAACGGTCGTCGGAAGCCAACCAATTGGGTGTGGCAAAGGCGATTAATATTGCACCCACGGCGACGCCAAATACGATATAGGCCCACAGTAAAATGGGCCTCTTCCTCAGTTTCTTGTGCTCGGTCATGATGTTAATGTGATCAGTGGAGGTTCAGAATCGGACTTCAACTCATACCAGCAAAACAAACCGCTAACAAACCACCATTGGCTATGGCGGATGTGTTGTTGTAAAAAAAAAAAACACGACTTTGAAGCCTCACCAAACGTCCGTACGTGCCCCCCATATCTTGTACAAATAAAATGTATAAACGATATTACATTTATGGTAAGCTATAACTAACCATAAAACTACGTGCTTAATTAAACTTAAAATTGTCGAAACTATATATTTATACAAAAAAAAAATATATCCAAGTACGAATATTTCGTGAGGCGCTTACTGCTGACATCTGTTGATAGTGATGTACAACTCAACACACCCATTTCAAAATTACTGATTCAGAAAATGTCAACAAACAGAAAAGAGAAAATCATAATTTCAAAATCAAATAATGAATTATAAGTTACATACTGACGTATTAATCAGGAAAATCTATCCAAACAACAACAATTGCAATAATGAATAAACCAATAACTTTTTTATCAACCATGAACCACACCAATAGTCTACTACTGATATACTTTTAACAAAATATATATACTGACAGAATAAACATTACAATTTTGTTTTAAAACTTATGTTCAATGCACGTGAGAACATCATGACTAGATATAATTTAGTGCAGTTTAATTTTAATTTATGAATCGACCTGTAAACACATACAACAGGTGATCAACATATATTATGATCACCTTGCATTGCTCCCTTAATTGAGCTATTATCACGCAATTCTAACCTTAGAACTCATTTATGATAAAATCCACATATCAAAAAAAAATGTTAAATATATAAAAATCATAAGAATTAAAGCAGCTTACAGGGTTCTAGAATTTGTTCCCTCAAGAACCACAGATCTTCGATGGGAATGTAACGACAGCCGTTGAAAACTTTGTCATACAAGTAGAGCGGGTCTTGAAAGTCTTTCAAACAAATGTTCCATAGTCCTAAATTTGTATATCGAACTCTGGACACTTGCAAATCGGATTGGAGCCAATAATCAGTCGAAAAAGCCAACAAAATGAGAAGGGTAGCAAAAATAGTGAAGAAGAAAGCACACCGATACACCGTGAACACCGCCATGTTGCTGTTTTCTCATGCGAATAATTTTCCGCGCCGCGTTACGTCAGTCGGATTTTCGACATGTTGCTACTGTTACAAGCGGATTAATTTCCGCGCTGCGGTTTGTCATACGGATGTTTTTCCGCATCGCGTTAAATTTTGCGGTTTCATTTAAATTTCATATTGTGCTTTAAAATAAATAAATACTTTAAATTAATAAAAATAAAAGTTAAAAGCTTCATGAAACTGTTTTTCCAGCAATTTTTTGAGGTTCCATAATTTCTTATATTAAATGAAAAACTCCTGTAACCAAGAAAAAAGTTTCCATTAACTAAATAATAAAATAATAGGAAAAATAAAAGCAAAGATTTTAAAACAAACCAAACATTAGTGCTGAATGATGAAAATAAATAAAAATTTAATTCAATTCCGTATAAAAACCAATTCCATTTGTGTGTATTTTATCATTTCTTTGATGTAGTGTGGTTCGAACCCACCGACGTTCACAAAGCGACCCATCCATTCAAGAAAGGTGCGAAGAACCGTCTGGATTTCGCCTCGCCAAACATCAAGGAATTGTACCAGATGTACACCCTGCTGAACCCACCGCAGCAAGAAACAATCACTTTCACGGACATTATAAACTGTTAGTTTCAATTTTTTTTAACGCATTTCAAACATCATTGACCACATGAATTGAATTAAAACAAATTACGATACAGGCGACGCTCTGGACACGTTGCTAGCCATGTGCACCAAACTATCGCAGCCTGTGCTTCCTTACATTGGAACCTTGGTCATCACGCTGGGCTCGAGAGGGGTTCTCATTATCCGCAATCCTGATAAAACATTCTCATCAAAAATGAACGACACGTGGGTATGTGAAATATCAAGATGTAACATCAAACGTGTGATTAAATTAATATATTTTTTTAAATGCAAAGATTTCTCATAGCAGGGTAAAGAAACTGGTGTCGCGGTCCACTATCCAGCGTTTCCACCGCGAAGAATGATCAGCGTCTCTGGCTGCGGAGACTGGTTCGTTCGAGTACTTAATAAAAATGAATACTTTTTTTTTTTAGAATGGATATGTATTTTACTAAATTTTGAATTTTTCAGCATGGCATCAGCATTAATCGTCGGCATCTTACGAAAAATGGACCAGACATCGTGTGTACAAGCGGGGTTGATCGCCGCGGAACTTTCTCTCTCGTCTCATTACACCGTTCCAGAAGAACTTGATTACGAAACAGCATTTGCCTTCAAATTTTCCAACTGGCAGCCACAAATTATACAATTTTAAAATAAATAATGCAAAGATAGCTTACAACACAAACAAACAAATAAATAAATAAATAAAACCACTTAAAAAACAAACTAAACCCCAAACTAAAATAATTTTTTGTTGCGTATTATCAACATTATTTCAGGTGACTGAAAAACGCCGATTCAAATTTGTTGTAACGTCTTTGCACAAAATGCGATTTATTTTTCTTATAAAAATTTTGCATTGTATCCAAAAAATGTATCAAATAAAAACACAAAAATTGATAAAAAAATTTACTATACCAAAAGTTTTGTTTTCAATTAGTGTTCAGTTTTCCAATTCACACACTGCATCGTCATTGCCAAACGTTGGACATGGCTTTCCCGCTTGTTCAGGTGTTTCATACACTAACTCTCTTCCAGGTGCTACTTCATCAGCAAGAAACGATTCTAAAATATATATTTTTTTAAAAAAAATAAATCGTCATTATTAAGTAAGAATTTCAATAGAAAATGTTACAAAAAATAATAACTTACGAGCAAATTCATTAGGATAAGCTTCTCTGTATTTTTTGACAAATTCATCTTCGTCCGTAATTAGGAACACGTGCTTAAAAATTTCAAGCTTGGCTCCCAAGTAGAAATCCTAATTGAAATTAGGATTCAAATTCTAATTTTTGTAGCGACGTATTAAGATGAAGCAGTTAGTTAGCGCCACTCGTCTACTCACTCTGGCAGTGAAGTATTCGGGATGAGCAGGGTCAGAATTGGGTTTAAGAACACGAACGCGGGACAAAAACGAACCGCTCAAAAACCCCGAGTTCGGAACGAGGGGTTCGTATATGGAGATGGTGTCGTCGGTTGGGTAAACGGAAATCACGAAACATCTCCCTTTGTTCACTTCCTGTACTGCATCCTGCACAAAAAATCCAAAAAGTTATAGACCGCAAATCTGTATACTGAACCGGGCCATCCCTATCACTATTAACGAGTTTACTTCTATTCAACTCGGGATGCTCGGATGCCCAAATGTTTCGGTCATCTAGAGTAGTCTACTACAGCAACCTCGAGCTATATGATTAGTGCTAAAAAAATATATGTATTGTTCAGCGTACCATAACAGCTTTGTAACGCAAAATAACGTTCAGCCTCTGCAACATGTGAATCATGTCTTTTTTGGGAGGTTTTGGAGCTATTTTGAGGCACGACTGTAGCGAGTCTTCTAATGATCCCCATCCAGAATATGGAGAAATCAACTACAAAAAAATTTAATTTTATATATATATATCTTTAATTGTTCAATTTTTCAAACACAAATAACCATTAAAAATAAAAAGAATAAGTTTCAAAAGTATGATTTACTTTCGGTGCAGGTCGCTGATCAGGCAGTGATATTTTGACAGGTGTAAAATCCGTGATTCCAAAGTTCTGCTCGTAATAATTTTGTGTGTACTTGTCGCAATCGTATATGAGAAAATCCCGTCCAAACACGTGAATCGTTTTGCCAATTTTGAGATCCGCTGGCATATACCAGTCCAGATCATCTTCTCTGGGTTCCAGAATCCCAGTCGGAACACTATCTAAAAATAAACAAACAAACAAAAAATATCGAACAAACAACTCTTGGTTCACAAACATTTTGTTTGAAAAATATAAATTAATGAATGTCACAATACAAAATATCGCAATAATAACTAGCTAGACATAATGAATTAATAACTAGAAATCATAGTCAACGAATACACTCACTTTTCACAGCGGTTCTGTCTTTGGGAATTTTCTGCCTATGGATCAGTGATGGAAATGGATCTCGACCATCATTGGCCATGTGAATTTCTCGAATTTCCATAGTATTGTCTGCTAAAAAATACTTTAAAATTATGGAATAAAAATTGCTTGTAAGTGCTTTTCAAGTGTTCAAGGTACAACAAGATGTGTTGAAAAAAACAAAAACAAGATTGTAATACCAGTAAAACGTATGGCCGTAGCTCGCCGAACAGCGATCCACGGTCATCCCAAATGCAGTTGAAACGAAGCACCTTCCTATCGTTATTGAGAAACCTATAAAGTTTGTCACTTGTCGGTGGTGTTTGTATCAGGGTCACAGGCCGACCAGCAATGCGTTTCTCGGTATAAGGATCACGCGGAATAGCTTCGACGGCATTAAGTTCGATCCCTTCGCTTTTCATGAATTCCTATTCACATTGTAAAGCTATCACGTATTCCCATCTTGTACAAAATTGTGTTAAAATGTAAAATTCATTACAGCTGTACTGCGATCACAATCCACTAGCCGAATGACTCGTCCAAAAATTTCGACGCTCATTCCGATATTGAGATCCTTCCAAGAGAGAATGTCGCCACGGTCGTTTCTGGGAACTTTGGAACGATGTAGTAATTTTCCCTAATTTTATATACAAAATTGAACTTTTTGTATAAAAATGTTCTGTTACAAAACAGTACTGATTTGAAATACAATATTATATAATATTATATATAATACCTGTGAAAGACCACTGTTTTCAACTCTTGGTTCCATTATCATGATGGTATCATCCGCCAAATGATAATATACTGTTACTGTTCGCACGGTGTAAATTTCATCAGGTGAGCCATGTACAGATTGTTTGAAATAACCATAAAATTTCAAAATCTAAAAATTAAATTAAATTAAATTAAAAATTCATTCCAAACATCACGTTTAAAAGTCACAACAACCACATTGAGACCACCTATCACATGCTATTTTTGGTGTGACAAGCCGAAACCACCAATGGAAACTGGTTGACATATATATCTCCGCATAAATTGCTTGATTTGCCACACCAAAAACTGTGTATGTGTCAAAGAGGCCTTGAACCACTCGTGGTGATATGAAACGCACTTTAGCCTGATCCGCCAAACGTGCTTCGTAAATTTTCGGATCAAATTCGGTTTTCTTTGTTTTCCTGTAAATCAACTCTGGGTCCAACGTCGTCAGCTGCCTATCCGATACGGGCAATTTGCCCGTCGATAACGGTTCGAGCGAAATGCGTGGATAAGCGAAACCATTCCTAAAGTCCAGTGACTGGGATCTTGGAAAGCTGTTTTTCTGCATAAATTGAAATACAAAAGAGTATGAAAAAAAAGGCAAATTATTATATACCAATATATTAATGTGTAGAAATATTAATATAATATCCTATCATCACCGAAGGATCTTTGAATGCGTATCCTGGAAGAAATGGAAGGGATACTGAATTGATTGGTGTTGCCAGTGAATCCATAATTGACAAAAAAGCCTATATAATAAAATATCAGTACACGTTAAGGCTATGCTCATGTCATAGAAAACAAACTCTGGATTAACAGGATTGTGTAATAAATGAAAAATTATTACCAGTAATGTCACTATTTAAAAGATGTTATGCGTGACATAATTCCCACATGAAACCTACCACCATTAAAATAAAAGATTTGTTTACACTGTATCCATGGCAACAGCAGCAATTCACATTAAAGAAAAAACACATTTATATATGCCATATAATGGTTATTACTAAATTGATAAATCTGTTTTTATTTTTTAATTAAGTTAATGTTACTATTAAAAAAAAGCAATATCTATTATTAAACAAATTCTGCAGTATGTAAGGTCATTAAGGTTTCAGGTTTCAGATTTTGTTTTATGGACGTTTGGATGTTTTGGACTGCTAGCTAAAAACACATTAGTGGTTATATTTTTAATGTAATTACATTATTGATCAATTATTAGACTTAAAAAATATACTTTAATATGATAAAACTAAACATTGCATTCAATGTACAGGGTGTCCGATAAACTCTGAAACCACTAGACTATAGTGTACTTGTACCACTTTATTATAAGCCAGTGTGCAACATGGTACCAAAATTGACACCCTGTATAATGTGAAATAAATTCTAAAAAAAAATATTTGCAAATGAAAATGTCATGTAAGCAGAACAGGGTGTTTTGCGACAATTTATCACAAATATTTTTTTAAAATTTAATCTTCATATTATACAGGGTGTCCGATAGTTTTGGTAGCATAGTGCGCATTGGCTTGTATTCATTCACAGAATATTGATGATATTATAAGTACAATAAATTCTGTAGTTTCAAAGACTTATGACAGTTATGTTATCCACTCAATGTTAACATTAGTCCTATTTGTATAAACACTGAAGGTAGAGCTCTGCTTTTCAGAATCACGCTAGCAGTTGTACTTAGCGTATCAGATAAACCTTTAAAACGCTATATACGGTATTTATTTTTATCATAGACGTTCCGAACGAACGATGGCTGCGTTCCCGCCCAATATTCCTCCCGAAAGCAACATTACTGGGACATTGATGTCAATTTTTAAAAGTGGTGTCCAATTCATACAAATGCAAGGCCACCTTCTAATTCCATGTGCCATAGGTGACATATCAAGTACAATATAAATGTTGAATTACAAAATAAAATAAAAACACTTGATTGAATATAAATTTCCATTCCAACAGCTGCCTTGCACGCATCCCTTCATCCGGAAAATGTTTCCACCGCTGAAGAACCACCTTCAAATGCGGAATTACATGCCAAACTCAAAGATTATCAACAGCAATTGGCTGAACTTAAGAAAAAGTACAATCTCGCCGTGCAAGATCTGAAAACGGCGACATCGGATCCAGCAGTGTCGCAGCTTGACAAGTACTTGACGCAAGAGTCGCAAGTGGAGCAGAAATATTTAGCCACCCTGTCGCAGATCGAAATGGGAATTCAAGCTGTGTTGAGCATCAAATGCAGTACGTTCGCATCGAGGAAGGAACGCATCCCGATTCAAAACCACTTGTACGATATTAGCCCTTCGGAATTTCATCCAGGCTTGACACACATTTTCCAAAGCAAAGCTTACTGCAGCGATAAAGTTCTGTGGACACTTTGGCTGGATTTATGGGAAAGTAAAATCGAGGCCCGCAAATACCACAATGCTGTAGAGAGGTTAAAGAACGGCAGAAGTTTCAATGACAAACATTGATAATTAGGGAAACCAACCATTTTAAATAAAGATATGAATTTCATTGTAGGTTTCTCTCATTATTGCAACATGATGAGGTACTTCTCATCACTTTGAGAATTAGCAAAACTCATAAATACAATTTAAATTGCATCGAGTCTTAGAATAAAAATAAGCAATTAGTGCACAAACGAAGAACTTATTGTGTATAAAGTTTCTATCAAATACTTATGAAATTTCAGCCGTTAACGACGTTTGACTGTAGTCATAATTTTGCATCTGCACTATGATTGGTGCAAATACTGTTCTTGACATATGTGAATCCATACATTACAAGAACTGTTTCATTGATGGCAACAAAATTTCAAAACATCAAAACTGTCTTACCCAGTCTTCGCTATTCATCTTCAATGACATCGAAATAGCAGGTTCAATTTCATGGATACGGTGAAAAGTTCACCACTGGTATGAATTATAATCGCTCACACCTGTATTAATATCACAACAGTATAAAACTCGTTATAATTAATAATACAAAACATTTTTTAAGAAAAAAAATAATAAAATCCAACTTTTTTTTAGTGTTTTTGGTTTTTTTAATAAAAAAATGTTTTAAAGTCAAGCATGGAAGATAGCTATATTCAATACAGAGAACAATGTTGGTTCACTTTATAGCTCACAATGATACCAAGTTGTATGTACAATCATTTTTCCGCTGGACTTACACATACACACAGTTCAGAAAGAACCCTTAAAACCAAATTTTTCTAATACTTAATAACTCAATCTAAAAAAAAAAAATAGTGGGGCATTTTCTTAAATCTAAATTATTTTTCTTTCATAATTCAAAGGCAAAAATAATAATAATAATAATAATAATTTCACAATTGAAAAATCGAAAAAAAAATAAAAATTATGGCACTTTTTTTTTTATAATTTTTTTTTGCATTTTTCATTCCCATTAAATGTAATGGTACATGTACAATCGTAGAAAAAAAAAAGTATATTAATAATAGTAATACACTTCTATATAAGTCGAACAGTATGTTAATCCGTATACATAAAACAACGTGTATATTCCCATGTACATCTAAACGTATCAAATACATGTGCAGAAATGTCCGATAATTATTATTTTCGCAATAGTCAAAAAACAGCACATCTTAAAAAATAAATTGTATGGCACCATTATCACCATTAAAAAACCAAAAAATCGAAAAATGGTTTCTTTCGAGGTGCTCATTATTTTTTTTTTATCTCTAATAATAAAAAATTGGAGGGAAAAATATTTTTAATGTTCGATATCTAGAAAATAGATGTGTATCGAGATCTACTACTGCATGTATTGGTGAACGTCACTTCAAACGGTTTTGTTGGTTTTTTAATATTTTTTTTGTCGTTTTCTTTGTTTTTTTTTTACACAACTAGGATTCTTCTAAACATTCCAAACGTTTTCTTTCAATCATTTGTTTTTTTTTAAAAAAAATTAAAGAAAAGAACCAAACATTATTTTTTTTTATCACCTACTTACGTGGCAACTAATCTCATTATATATATAAAGTGCCAGTCACAACGCATTATATACATCATCATCATCGTCAATCGTCCGTTATTGTCGACGTCTTTCCTTTTCGACTGGGTCATTCGAATGGCTGCATGCAGTGGATTAAATGACCATAAAGATTCACTAAACTGGCATAGCATACATATGTATTAATGAAGGCAATGTTCACGATTTTGTTTTCTTAAAAAAAAAGAGAATAGGAACGCATTTTTTTTTTGGTGCTATAAAGCTGCTGCCCGCAAGATGATCATGAGGAGTGCGGTTAAGCCTCCCGCTACGGGTAACGTGATTATCCAGGCAAAAACAATGTTCCTGAACAGCTTCCAGTCCACCCCTTGGCGAGACCGCACCCAACCGACAAACACAACCGAGCCCACTTTGCAATGCGTTGTGCTGATGGGGATGCCTATCTTGGAAGCCAGCAAGACAGTGAACGCAGCCCCGATCTCGATGGTGAAACCACTTGGGATTTGAAAAAAAAAAATATAATATAAATTAACACTCGAAGACAAAATTTCACCGCATCATCTACGCTCGCTTACGAGTTGAAACTGATCATTTGGAGGTACGGCCGAACCTCGTTGGTTCTTTTTCAGGGGTTGGGTTAGGAAGGCCAATCAGAATCGCATAATAGCAAAATTATATTTTTTTTATTTCCACACGTGCAGATGTATGTATTATTTTTATCACAAAATAAGAAGCTTAAATATATAGCTTTTATCCATGTTCCAATTTCTGATTATTCTCAAAATGTCAACTACGGTATCCCGACCGATTTTCTTGACGAGAAGACTCGAAAAATGTTACTATGTACTATAAATTGTTGACTTTCCGTAGAACTTTTGTTTTTGAATTTTTCTGACTTTCCCGTTTGACCAGGGCCCGGATTTAGTATTTCTCCGCCTATAGGACCACACTGAATGTCGCTCCTTCCCCAAATTCAACTTATCAATAAAAACACAAAACAGAAGTTTGTTACAAGTGCAAAATCTATTTAAACATTTTTTTCGGGTATTAATAAAAATCGACATTCGTACACTTTAGATGTCTAATTTTAATGTTTTATGCCACCCTAGGCCCGGGCCTATGTGGAAATCCGGCCCTGCGTTTGACCTTTCCTTTATTTTGGCGGTTCAAACGAATGATTTTCCATACAAAGAATACTTTTGTAGCTTAAAAGGTGCGGCAGTTGGCGGACAGCAGGGTGGCGTTTTATCGCTGAAACTTAACATGTAAAGTATGGGTTCTGCACACTTTCGTGGCAAAAAAGCGGGGGTGGCCATTTACCGAGGTTCGACTGTATGTATATTATCAAAACCATCAACTGTGTGGGAGTGAGTAGCTAAACTATAAGTAGTTGAAATCCTTAAAAAATATACAGTAGTATCTTGCCAAATTTTCTCTTTTCTGCAAGGGTCTGAAACCTAACCGGCTGTATGAACAAAGTATTTCAGTACAGGCATATAGGCCTACTAATAGGATGGGTTAGGAACCAGATCACTACAGTAAAGCAAAAACCATCTTTAAACAAATCAAAAGTTTTTGTTTCTTCACCAGTTTTTACTTTCCAGGATGTTAAAGTCTAAAAACATTAATACAGTATTACTGTACTACACTAGCTTACAGTACTGTACGTACTTACTGTACTATCTCTTATGATGAAACTAAATCTACAACTCAGATTTAGTTTCACTCATAGACTGAGTGAAACTGTGACATATTATACTTTAGTATAATATGTCTTGGTGAAACTAAATGAAAACACTCAAACTGTTTTTAAATAAATGTGTAGTGAAAACAAAATCCATTACAGTACTATGTCAACACGCACGTTGACATAGCAACGAATTTTATTTTCAGTACAGATTTATTTACACTAGCACATATTATACTTACAGTTATTACTGGTAATGTATAGAATCCATGCATTCTATACAATACCTAGCCTCTTTGGGCAAAATCTTAAGTTAACATTTTATATAAAAAAAGTTAAGACTTAAATTTAAGCCCAATCTATATTCCTGCTTAATGCCATTATTCTCATGCTAATTTCATACATTGCCAGTAACAGTGATTTTTTAATACTAAAGTGATTATGGTTAGCCTTAAATAATTCCTCCAAGGAATACAATTTAATTTAACCTCTATTTTCTAAATTTAAAAATTATTTTTGCGTAACAGCTTGTCTATTCTTAGAAAATAAACAATTATAAAAACAAAAGAAAACATTGTAATTGAAAAAAAAGCTGGATTAGCAGAATGCCAAAAGAACCATAAAAGTGGAGTACTAGGCTACAGTACTGAGTCCGTCCGCCTGTACAACCACCCAGTATTTGTCTGGCTTCAAGAGACCTTTTCTTATCATAAATAATAAAAGGAAACTATGTTTTCAACAGAGTGCATAGCCTTCTGTATATTCATAAATTAAAACAAACCATGCTAAAGGATGCTTACCTTGAAGGCGTAATTTTCGTCAAATCTTCACCAAGCGTCTTGATGACCCTCCGTCCCCAAATCCACAGTCCAAGAGATATACCAACACCTCCATAGAGCAGAATGTATATGGGCGTTTCCGCTTTCTGCAAAACGTTGCCCTCCTGGTAGATCAGCCACAGTGCAATCAGCGGTCCGATGGCATTACTACCAAATAATTAAAAAGAGCGTTTTAGTCATTAATCAACTTAAAACACCCAACGTCAATCGTCGACATTGCGTACCTCACATCGTTACCACCATGCGCGAAGGAACCGAACGAGGCAGTTAGGATTTGTAAGAAAGAAAACAGCCTAGCCGTTTCCGGCTTGTCGACGCTCAAATCCGCCACGGGAACTTCTTCAGTCATCTAATTCGATGAAAACAAAGCAAAGTTAAGCATGTTTCTACGTGTCAAATTCTATTTTGTTTGATAAAAGAAAATAAGACACATGCACAAATATTTTTCTGAGTTTACAAAAAAGAAAATCAAGCGGACGAAAGACGATTCGCTGGGTATTTAGCAAATATTTTGAGCCGCAATCAACAACAACAATAACAAAAATAAATTGTTCTTCAATTGAAACGCAGCTGCCAATGTGTACAAAATACCCAGTTCATCACATATACCATGGCTACAAGAATGCCGCCATTCTTTGATGATTGGTCGATCAGCGGAACTTGAGAACTGTTGTGTTGTAAACCTGTTGAAGAAAACAAACAAGTACCATATATATAGCCGTACAAATATCGACCACAAGCGCAATGTGAAAACGATAGAAATAAAAAGACTCATTTGAACTGCCAAAATTGAAAAGAATTTGCAGACAACTCTCGTTTTAGGAACAAGTTCCATTTCCAACATGTTTGAACTACGACTAACTTTTTACTATATAATAACAAGTACAGACTCTCCTCACTTAACGACCTACCTGTGACTAAAAATGTTAAACATCTTTTTTGATTGAGTGAACTTCCAATTCGATTGGTACATCGTGTATATAATTTTTGCTGATTACGTTTTTATGTTCTGTACTCTACATAAGAGCTCCTCGTTCATCGACCTAATCGCAGGAACGGAACCCGGTCGTTAAGTGAGGAAAGTGTACATTAACACGCTTACATATTGACCTATTGTCGCCATAAGTACATTAAAAACAAGATTTTAAGAATAGGCTTTATATTTTGTAAACAATGTCACCCTCTTTCTCACTCAAGTGAAACTAGTATAAATACATAGTTTTAAAATTGATATTTGTCACCAGGTGGCAACCTATTTTTTTTTTAACAATCTGACATCTCTTTCACCAGTGAAACTAATATAAAGCCTATAATAAAAACCAAGATATTTGTATGAATTGTAACGTAATTTTGTACGAATTGTAAATTGTAACAAATTTTCATAACTCAAAACGTTCGTAAACTGAGAGTTGCCCGTACTTGAAAGATGTGACGCACATTCTGCACAATTTTGCACCATATAAAAGAATACAAAAAATAAACGAAAAACAAGGGATGTCCTCCAACAACAATGGCATTCAAACAATTTCACCGATAACGTATTTTTTTTCAATAATAAATAATATTATCGACATGGCAGCCAAGCATTATTATTTAGCGCCTTGTGTACTGGGACAACCCTTGCAAGTTTCTGAAACAGTAAATGTCAGCACAAGAGAGAAATAAAAGATATCTAGAAAATAAACTACTGTATTTCTAGACCCTCACATTGTTAACAAAAATGCATTTTCTTTTAAATCTCGAAAAAACTGAGAATTAATTTTTCACTTTATACAGGGTGTTCCTTAAAAGCCTACCCGTATTTCAACCACACATGCTATGCATCAAAGCAACAAGTCCATAGATACATATTGTCCATAAATGCATACCTACAGCGATTGAAACTAGGCCTCACCAGTGGCTTCCCCCTGCATTATCTTGGAAATAAAGCATTTCCGGACCCATGTTTATATGGTTTGTTTGCTTTAGTTTTTGATGCCTAGCATCTGTGCTTAAAAATTTGACTACACCTTTTAGGATCATCCTGTATAAAAAAACAAACAAATGTATAAAAAAAAATAATTCATGAAGCTGCAATAATGACATCTACTGAATGAAGTTCGCCAATTCTTTTAAAACAACTTTTGTTGGTTTAATGTAAAGGACAAACTCATTTCGTTTTATGAAAAAATCTAACTTTTAAAATTCATAGACATGTTTCGAGGTCGTTTTGTCATCTTCAGTTCAGTGGAATAATAAAATTGAGGAATTAAGACAGAAAAATGGCATTAATCCACTTACGTCGTCATTCCATAAAATGCATATATTGAATCATTTTATACCCATCTATAGCATAAAGACATTGGGTTGCAATAATTTACACTTTCAGACTTTTTGGAGCAAGAATATGAAACGCGACTATTGTAAATTTAAAATTTTTGTCATTTCGTTCTTTTTGTCTATTTAACGATGGCTTTTTTTCCAAAAAAAACATGGAAAAGATACTGATCTTTGGAAAAAACGACGTCAACACATTTATAAATTAGCATATTCGAAATAATTGCATTTTCAAATTAGCCTATAACTTGAGGCCTGTCAACTAAAGTTAGAGAGATTTTTTTGCAAAACCTATTCATTTTCCCTTCTATAAATATAGTTGACAAGAATTTGTTTAAATCTTAAATTTGAAGGTGCCAGAAGTTTTTGCCCTATTTTCTCAAAACTACATTTATTGATTTACGCCATTATTCCACCCAACTATTCAATTTATAAAACAATAAGATACTTGTAAATATGCTAATTAAATGATATATGCTAATTATATTTTTTATATATAAAAAATCATCAAATTCAATTTTTCACTGAAGTTGAGTTAAAAAACACCTCAAAACAAAATCTATAAATTTAAAGTCATATTTTTTTAAACAAAAAGAGTGTTTCGCCCCTTTACATTAGAAAAACGAACATTTCAAACTTCAAACAAAGAAAGGAATATCCGTTTTGTCGGCCTATCAAAGAAACGATAAAATAAAAAAATAAAATCCTATTCAGCGAATGTTTCAATTGACAGGAACTCGAACGTTCACACTTTCAAGACCCACACAAAGAACATCAGTAACACAAAAAAAAAATAATAATCATAATCAAGATTGGACAGCCACAATGAGAAGGAAGTCCATGCTGCGAGTTGACCAGCCCAACCAGAACACATACACATGGAATTTTGCCAGCTCTTTTTTTCGCATTCAAATCTTTTTCAATTGAAAATTTAACGTCCCTTTTGTGACCGAAACAAAAATGTTTATACGAATCCATCGATCAAACACTACCGACTAAAATTGAAAGCGTTACGTTCAACATCCTGCGTCGGGAGAAAAGAAGACACGACATCCATTCGACACAACCGTTATGTTCGTTCAAAGTCAATGAATTTGAATGTGGGAAACAAGAGCTGGGAGGTTATTAGTATTTTAAAAAATAACAACAAAAAAACGGGAATCGGTGTTAAAACTATTGTTTCATGTAGTCTTTTCGTTGGGTCGGTTAGGTCGTTTGCAAGTGCAGAATTGAACACAACGCATGGGCTACCCACCCAACGACTCAGATGTAGGCGAATTGGGTACACCAAGAACAGCCTTGGTAGCAGGTAACAGTTTTGCAGCACACTTATCCTTCACAAGAGCCCCGTTCTGGACCAAAGTAGCGTTGTCCTGGAATTACCAACAACATTGTACAAATCACACCAAGCCTGCCCTCTAGCGGGCAAGCAGACAAACACCGCTTACCTCAAAACAAAAAAAATCACACTAAAATGATTCACAATATAAAAAACAATGCATACTGTATGATAACATAACGAATCGAACAATTCATCAAAGCGAACAAGCCTTCACAACGATTCACGTTTCGGCACTTTGTCGTATCCAGTTAGTTTCGTAACTGGACTTTCGGCTCGCTTTAATAAACGTTGGATTCGTCACGAATTCTTGAACGATGCTCAACGACATTGCAACAAATAAAATTTTTCAAACAAAAAATTAACGAACAATGGCGGTGGGAATTAACTACGTTTATCACTGAAAATTGTGTCACGATTTAAAAATAAAGTAATGTCACCTATAAATGGAAATTTTTTTTTAAGACTCCAATTAAAAAATAAACTTGGTCAAAATCGACAATTTAAACTGTCAACTCCCACTAAAAAAAAAAACAACCCAAAACAAAATGTTCATTCCTACCTTCTCTGGATAGGCGTTGCCATTCGGCTGTTGGATTTTCTCCGAAGTAACGACAATTTTATCAGGCAATGACGGAAAATTGTAAGTTGTCGGAATTTTCAACTCGCTGCTAGTCTCTTTGGGCACATTATTGCTGATTCCTCGTAAATCTTCCATGGAAATCGCTCGCGAATCCGCAGGAGTTGTGTTGGCAGATGTAGCTACATTATACACATTTCATATAACAACGAAGTAACTATGATAGTTGACTATTTTTAAAAAAAAAAACAAACAACGCAAGTGTCTTACCTGCCGAATTGCCAAACGTAAAATTGACTTTTGGTGCAGCTTCTTCTTCTCTTTTTGCCATATCACCTAAATTAACATAAAAAAAATATATAGATATTTTACATAAAATATATTTTTAGCCTACTCTATATAAAACAATATGGTTTTGAAATCGAATAAAACAACAAGATATTCACCTAGAATTTGAGTCCGTAACCGAGGAATGATAACAAAAAAGACTGTCAAAGCAATGGTGAGCGATAAAGCCAAACTGATCAAAGTTGCTTCCCACCATGTCAGACGATCAAAATACAACACTGAAATGTGACATTTTTAAAACAGAATAAACCAATGGAACCGTATCTCTAAACGTAGCTAACACCAAAAGTTTTTTCGAAAACTTACAGCTAGGACCGTCAAGAAGAATTGAAAGCACGTTGATAAAAAGTGTAAAAAAATAGAATAATGGCAATGATCTTAAGCCCGGCTCAAGAGGTTCTTTCTGCAAGTCAAAATAAACGTAGACATTAATAATAATTATAATCACAATAAATGACGAGCTTTATTTCCAAAACGTTTCAAGTCCATAAAATACAATTTTTCAAGAAACTTTTTTTTTATTATCCATTTGACCAGACTTTGCATATAAAAGTGCTTTTCAGTAGAAAGTAATAAATAGTGAGTCTCAAAAATAACATATTTGGAATCAGCGATGCACAGTTTTCCGAGCTTCTTAACTCAAAAATGATCAAAAGTGGAGATAAAGAGTTTTGGAAATGAGCTCTTTCATTTTGCACAATCACACACACACACAAAAACAAACACTTGCCTTTCTCAGTATGAAATGCCTCACAACCATGAAGATCACAACTGAGATGATGCCCGACAACACTGGTGACACGAACCAGGAGCCAACTGCAATTTCCAAACAAATGCATGAATTTTACTGAACAGAATAATTCCAATTTGTTCAAAGATTTGAAAGACAAACTTTATTATTTTAAGTACCGATTTTGCCCAAGGTTGCCCAGTTGATGCCAGCCGTTCCTTTGGCTACGAGCGTAAAACCCAGCGTTGCTCCAACGATACTATGCGTACCCGATATGGGAAGCTTAAAAAACGTGGCCACTAACAACCAAATTGCACTTCCTGTGAAGAAAATTTTTTAAAAAATAATAAGCTTGTTAGTTGATTATTAAATAAAAAGCTGTTATACAGGAAATCCTTAAAAGTACCATCTATTTGATTAAATAAGCAGGATTTCAAGGGTATTATTAAATCAATGTCTGTAGGCCAAGCATAACCTTGTATCACATTGACAATACATTACACTCGTTTATCAGATTGGATTGCTGTGTAATACTGAAATAAAAGTGCATGCATGACAGTATCTAATAAGATGCAACTAATGGCAAACAACCATTACCACATAATAATCACGAGGACACTCATTCATTTTTCAAGCTTCAAATGTTATAAAATAAAATAAACATTTACGTAAGAAAACAATAAATATATCACGATAAAGATTGATAGCTCTATAGATATGTATCACGACAAACATGATTGATTTGTTAAGAAGGAATATATATATCAGGAGAAATAGGCTGTTTACGAAATCATTAACTTAGAAGAAGAAAAAAATTAATAGATAAGTTCAAAAATAAATTGAAACGTCACATAAAATATTAATTCTAAAGCCATAAAAAAAATGGTTAACACGCATAAAAAGTCTTTTATTTATAAACAACAACAACAAAAATCGATTCTTTGAGGAAACAAAAAACCCCATCCATGATTAAAATGACAATATCGGATCAACCTGCATTGACACACTGCCAAGATTCGCACCAGTTTTCAATTTTGTTTACAAACAACGACTTACAAAACGTTACATAACTCGATGTTGATACTCCCATATAAGCTTTTAATTATAGTTGACAGAATCCACCAACTATACTACTGCTAAGCCATTTTTATAAACTACAGATAAGAAAGATCAAGATGCGGTTGTCGAGAAATTAACCATAAATAACACACACAAAATTATCCCAACCAAAATATGGCGCTGTCTTAATTTGTTTCATAAATGAAAAGCAACAATTTGACAACCATTTTGTTTTATTTAGTAAGAGTTTGCTACCTATTCATATATCATTGCAAGCCCATTCGTTCATAACAAGATCAATTGATAGCTCTAGTGCAAATGTTTCTTGGCAGTGACCTTGATCCACGCATGGAAAATCAATAAGGTACAACTCGCACTTCCCGATTACTGTGAAATGATCTTATGCAAACGACCTACTATTACACAGCCAACGTATTGATAAAACGAACCAGCATGATCAGGTTCCGTCTACATTTTAGCGTGTCTGAATATACTCAGGTAGTGTACTGTACGTACCTCCCAACGCTGCCAAGTTGCCCAACATGAGTTCTTTCTCGTGGCCACTATACATTTCGATATCCATGATACCTTTTCGTATTGTATCCGAAACTTTGTAGCCTGCAATGTTCGAGAAATCTTAGATTAGTTCACATTAAATTATTTGAAAATTAAAAAAAAATATTATACAGGGGGACATAACAAAGTAGGGGAGACATGGCATCAAAAAATATAACAACACCAAATGCAATGCCACATGAATTTTTGCAAAGAAAACATTGACACACAAAAAAAAAAAAGATCAACAGTGTCATTGATATGTCAGTAACGACAATCTAGCATTTGTTAGCAGGGGAGAACAAATGAATAAAAATTGTAAATGATGAACTATAGCAATCCCCAATGTGGCTTAACAAATGCTGTTGACTATTATGTTGGTTTTTAACCACTTTTTGTTTAATTGTGATACAACTTTCTGAACCTTGAGAATGTTTTTGATTACTATTAACTCTTAGGGGAAATCAATTTTCGCTTCATCGCCTTTGATTAGGGCTCGAGTTTTCAACAGGTCAACAGCGCGAACAGGGGATTGCTCCACACTAATCTTATCAACAACTTACCTTAATCTTAAAAAAACAACTTTCTAATCGTTTTGAAAGGATTAATTCAAAATCTTGATCCAAAAATGACCACAAACAAACAAATCAAATTTTACACAATTTACAAACATGCAAAAAATTAACTAACCAAACAGTTACTTAAAACTCTGTATTCTTCAAAACGTATGAGTTATCTGACTAAACAACTATGAATAAATAACTATGAATGAACATGCGCGTGCATGGATACAACTGGAGATCCTGCACACAGCCGTTGCAAAACACTTACCTATGAGGATGGACCCAGCGATTTCAAACACACTTGCAAGAACGCAAGCTTGGCGTAAGGTGAGGACTTTCGACCCCACCGAAGTGCCAAAAGAATTCGCGACATCATTCGCACCAATGCCAAAGGCCAGGAGAAAAGACACCACATAGCCAGCAGTGACGATCCAGACCACATCGAGGGAGTAAGGAAGGATCATGGCAAAGGCTGGGCCGCAGGCAGCGCAAAATAAAGCAGAGGAAGGAGCCGGAAAGAGAAAAAAAACGAAACAAAACAACAACATTAACATCCAACTTACCAACCAAACTACAACCGAGCATTTCAAAAATCGTGGCAATGATGCACGCCTGACGGAGAGTGAGCACCTTGGCTCCGACGGCAGTGCCGAACGTGTTGGCCACATCGTTCGCACCGATGCCAAACGCTAGCACCAATGCTATGACAAAACCAGCCACCAGCACCCACAACACGCTGCTTTGGAAACTCCGAAGCACGGGGTCGTCCGCAGCTAAAACGACGGCAGCAGCCAACAACAGCGACCCGATCACGATAATGGGACTCTTCGCCATCATCGGTGTTACTTAACGCGCAGGAGTTGGCCGATATCTTTTTTTTTATGTCCTCGTTCAGCCAATGCAAAGCTAGGTGCCAAGAATGATCATTTAAAGCTTGTGATCATTGTCAACCTTATCAACTTCCCTTTTATATCGGCTGTTATCGCTCGATGCTAAGCCCACAAAAGAATCAGCAAAACCTCTTCACAAGCACTGATTGGTCAAAAACCTTCTTGCCACACGGTCATGTGAGAGAGATGCTGCAGTTTTACAAGTTCCGCACAATGTCATACAGTAGCAACAATGGTTATCCACATAAGCATCTACTATTTATCATTATTATTAATAATCAGAAAGAGTCAGCCACTGAATTCAAGGTCAAGATCATTGACAATTGGGAGTGAATTAAGGTAAGGCTAAAACTTTTCCATTCATTGCAGCATCTCTTTGGGTACTAATTATATACCACAAGCATTGTGAAAAACACCCTTTAGCTGCCAAATTGACATAACATAAAATGCAAGATGCAAACAAAAAATTATGGTTAATGTCATTGGCGACGACCGTTCTGTCCGAATCGTAAGTCGTTGATAGGTTGTCGCAATCGGATTTTTCCATTCACAAACTCCGACGATCATTAAAGAACGATTTATCATTGCATCGAACTTTTAGTAGCATGCAGTTAATTAATATCAAGTCATAATCAAATGAATTGCGACACACAAATTTGGGTAAGGTTTCATGCGTTTCTTGAATATCTGGAGTGTTTTTTATGGCGTCACCATAACAAGACCACACCTTTTCAACTACCAACTGCTTTTCACAGAACTGTCTTGAACAAGTCCTTGCATTTTTAAGAACGACAAAGTGCTCCAAACTGGTAATGTGCAACAATAACATAAGTTCCAATTAAGTAATATACAATATAAAAAAAATATATCATAAAACTTGACTACATATGAAGAATAATATTAAGTACTAAAATTAGTTAAAATGTACAGCAAATGAATTTGTACCGTATAAATTACATCATCAAGATGCTAGTCATTAGGCTACAATCACTACATGATTACATCTAATGATAAATGTACTTAAAATCAGTGTCTTTTTACACTAGATTATGATAAGTTAACATGTATACTTCCCTTTAGTAAATCTATGCCTAAGATAATATAAGCAGTCACTGTTCTTTTGACATGCCGATAGTGATAAGATATACTGTATGTTAAAAAGAAATGAAACTGATTTATTGCATTGTTCAAATCTTACATCATTTCTCCAAACTATTTTCTTTCTACAAATAACGATTTGATATCTCCACCAAGTGCTACCCAGAATACAGGAAGTCCTCCATTTATGTTTCTAAAGTTACATTCCAGATACCTAACATAAATCACAACTTTGATATCGAAATTCCCATCAAGTGACAGATGTTTAGCCAATCACACACCACCATACTAAATCGCATAATAATAACAAAAAAATAAAAAATTCTAAGCCAATAACGAGCATCTTTCTTGAGGATTTCTCTTGTAGCACACTAGCCAAATCTTCAGATCTATTTTTTTGTTCTACAAAGATTGATATCCATATCGTTTTGAATCAGTGTCACCGAAATAGTCCCCAGTGTACATTTTGAGGTTATCTTCTGGACACAAACCTAGCATAAATAAAAAATTCCCAATATCGAAATTCTCCAAGTTAACACAAAACTCAACATCTTGTCACTTGTGGCCCTCTGAATCAAACCGAACAAATTGGCAAACTTTCATTAGCCTATTCATTTCTTTCACACTAAAGAAATTGCATATACAAAGAACTGGCATAAATGGAGAACTTCCTGCACTACTACTCTACTATCCATATGCAGCATGAAAAGTAAATGCCATCATTGAGGCAGATTCCAACTGGCAGTTTCCTGACCTTGATATAGATAAACTTTATACAATCTACCACACAATGCAGGTATGCTCCATTGCCAACAGGGAAATTGGTTATCATTTCTTTCCGTGCCATCCAATAATTCCATCAAATACGTAATCGAGGATCAATGCTAGGTAGCACAGGCATCAGATAAATGGTCTCAAGAAAAGGATTGCATGCTACTACGCTGTTCGGTGAAGATCACCAACAATCGCATGACTAATATCCAAACGCCTTTGCCTTGTAAATCTTGTCGATTGATTATTAGGCCCACTTAACTTATTAAGTTTTCATAAGCTCCTTAAGTCAAGATTACAAAAATAAACGTCCCTGCACAAAGATGAAACAATAACTTTTTCTTTGACTATTTTCATGGTACCAATAAATATAAGAGCCTATAAATCTTAATCGTTCTTATTACACATATAACAGCTTGTCTTTCTGAGTAAACTGTGTAGGCGTGTTTAGCTATGGTATTCAAAGTTTATCCTTGAGTATTAATAATAGAATTAATAATAGAATTCATAATTGTAAAGAACACTAGATTACTCAACACTGCGGATACAGCTTTTCCTGTAGTAATGAATAGTAACTGGTAATTTGTAACGGCTTCATGCACATTAATGTTAAAACTAATAATAGTTACTTGTGCTCCATTGAACTAGTTTCACTCCAGGATTATTCTCATCTGTTTAACTACTAAATGACTTTCGATTTACTGGCTTCAATTTATCAATATAATTTTTTTAAAACCTCCTGTGATGAGTCCAACAAGCAATCAAACGAAGTTCGATCAAAGTCTCAATTTAGAAATATTGATATTTTATGTCATGTTGATGAATCAACATGTTATTGATCAAATCACCATGTATTGATGCATCCTAGTCTTGGATCTTATCATATCACAAGTACACTAGTTGATATTACACACACTAATGAAAAATCTCTTCAAGAGTTAATAATATTCCCACTTAATTCACTTGAGCCCTTTGTAAATCTGAAGTCTCCACCAGTCTCTGGTTATTATATGCAATCCAGCAGTTATAAAACTAATCTTCTAAACGTAATTCCGACAAACATACGTTTGAAGAAATAGTGTTTATAAATGTTGTGTATTAGTGTGTTAATTAAATTACTAAACAAAAAACAGAACAAAAGCTTACTGAAACTATAGCACCGAACCTACAAATATATTGGCCACAATAGAGGTGTAGGTATATTAAATTTACTGGTATATATAATACTTTTGTATATGCACTTTGAAGGTGTACTGGAACTAGCACAAAAAAATTGAGGGCCTGGTGTGAAAGGGTGTTAGTAACATTTTTACAATTTCGAGGGAAACTTGTTTGAAGATCTGAACTTGACTATGGACCATGGCCACGTCACACTTCTTGCACTATTGTGTTTTAGTTAAAATTGCACCTATCACGTTCAAAAATGTTTCCAAACCATTTTTGACAAAAATGTCATTTAACACTCAGGCCCTCCAATTTGTATTTTATAAAACACTAGTAAGTAGGCCCACGGTACCATGGACTGTATTCACAATTTCATTACTTTAGAGCCAGGATTATTAGCCTCACACTTGATTGGCTAATATTTCTTTGCTGTGGTTATGCCAACTGAGGCCTCAACCTCAGTCCAGGTTTATAAAATGTACAAGAAAATTACAATATAGGACTAGTTTGATTAGCCTATCCCTCATTATCCATGATTTTGGAGCATACACAATTTGCAAAATTGTTTCAATTTGTACATTTTTTTTCGTTCCATAAATATAAAAAGGATGATAAATAAAACCATCTAAATTGTCAGCCAGAATGTTTCACAGCTTACTTTACTTAGATGGCATTGCTTTCTCTATAGATAATATTCTCGACTTATAGATTGTAATACACTATTATCTGGTAAACACACACAGTAGTTACGATTATTTTATCATAACATACAGTTGATTAACCCGATTTGGACTCTAAACGTTCAGAAGGTGCTTCAAGTAAATGTGTAAAAAAGGGCTAAAAAGTTATGACATGTTTGATGCAGTTATTATTAATTTGCCCATAACCTCATTTTATATTGAAACCTAGTCTTTTTTTTTAACCGTGGTTGACCCCTCAATCCAGAACCCATGAAAACTAATAATTATTGTATCACCTACAATCACTTGATTACATCGAACTGGAAATCCAGCTTGCCACCTATTGGATCACTATTGTACAGATGTTATTTATTGCTACCCAGCATAATAATGTAAACAGGTTACCAACAAATAGGTGTATATCCTATGACTCACCACAAATTCACAAGATTTATGTTTACAAACATATTGTCAATGCCCTGTTCCGAACCAATATTAAGCAAACTTGGAAACCTTTTTAATCTGTAACAAGACATGCTGCGCTTAATGTCAAATTGATTTAGCACCTTAAACAAATGAACGTGGAAAAGATTAGTTATTTTCCAATGGAGAAAACATGGACTACCAGGCTTCTGTGGTTTCTGTTTTCAATAAAATCTGACAGTCCCAAAGCCTACACCTACTTAGCAATTCCAAACATCTTCTAGAAAAGCCCCTAGATGCTTAAGATCAAAGTATTAACTAAGAAGCAGTCTGATTCAGCATTTCCCAGAGCTTGGTCCTAAGACCCACCTGGGGGTCCTCAAGACCTTTTCAGAGTGTCTTAGACTTCAAAAATTATTTTCATAAAAATACCAAGACAATTTCAATCTACATGTTTGCAAAAGTAAAAATCTAAATTATCAATAGCAATTACCATACAAATTTATTTCAACAAATCAGTTAAAAATAATCACCATTTTTATTGATAATTTTATTTAATTCTTAGAAATCTAAGTTTTACCAATTGCAATGCTTCAAGTGGCCAAATTATTTTAGAATTTAATATTGTGTTCTAAAACAAGAAATTTAATACACCTTTTTTGTAGATTTCAGAATGGATCGTCAGGCTTAAAAGGGGCTCCCTTGATAATTTTTAACTTAAGAAATCCTTAGATCAAAAAAGTTTGAGAAAACCGCTGGTTTCAATTGCAACACCCCATCCCAAACTGAATCATCAACAGCACTAATGTTATTTTAGAAAAAAAAAACCACCATGAATAGTATACAGTACCAAATACTAGTTACAGGCAGCCATAACATAAGTACCTTATCAAGGGTACAAACAACAATAAAAACTCATTCTCTCAAACTCTAAAAAATGGGCGAAAAACTTTCCGCCAACTGGTGCCAAATGTTTAGTGCCAAAAATCTAGTTTAGTACAAACGAACGCAATTCGAGTAAAGTTTGTTGTCTATTGTGGTAGTTAACCCGGTCTTAACATTAGTCATTATCATTGTGGCTGGAAAACTTCAGCTTCACATTACGTCAGATTAGTGCAACACGAGAGAGCACGTGTAAAACTATACCTTAAGGGAAGTTGAGAATTGAAACACCAACTTTTTTATGAAAATAAAAATATCGAAACACATGAAATGATAGTTACCTGTTAAATGGAAGAAAAATGAGGCACAAGGTGTGAGTATGTGTGTGTGTGTGTCAGGAAAGGAAGCCTGACCTAAGCTATGGGACAATCGTCCTGCTGAAACAAGAAATAAGACAATTAGAAAAAAATCTTAATTGATGCTAATTATCGTCAACAAATGATCTCATGCAAGCATCATTATCACTCTTACGCATTTAAGATGAAGACATTAACGCACTACTGACTGATAACGAGCGAATGACACTTGTGATAAACGTGAATGAAATTTCAAGTGTCTCTTGAAAGGTCGATTTAAATATTCAGACATGTAACCAAATTTGAATAATAATCTACATTATTCAACATTTATAACACATTGTCATCAGCTTTGATATCAAGACGGATGGTGCCAAAGAATAAAAAAACCCATCACCGGCCATGTTTTCATTTTACATTAAAATACTTGAAAAATCGTTTCATCAACAACTGCATATTATTACATGCAAATTAGAAAGTACTGGTAGTATAGTTAGAATATCAATTTGAACTTCCAAATAGTGCACCAATCAATTTGAACCTCTTTAACCAGCAGACTCCTAAATATAATCAGCTTTTGCATGCTTACAATAAGACCACCTGGCGCAACTTTTAGTGTGGCAATTCAAGCAATTTCTGGACAATTGTGAGATCAGCTTCTTATTGACCAGTTTTCATTGGCTGAACAAGAAGCCGATGTCACAGTTGTCCACGAATTGCTCCACTTGCCACACCAAAAAATTGCACATGTTAGGCAGTCTAGAGTTATTACCAAGTCCAACAACAAAACAAAAAAAAAATCTGTCAGCCATATTATTACACATGCAGATTATAAATCAAAACTTCGTATATATATCTGAATATCAATTAATTTAAACGTCCTTTAATCCAAAATTTTAAAACCAGAAATGTCAATGTATAAATCCAATTGAAAACATCCAATAACGAAAAACAAAATGTATTGTAGCCCATGTTACCCTTAAATGACATTTTGGAAATCGATTTGTCAGCAATTGCATATTACAGACAGACCAGAAATGAAAAGTGAGCGAAGTCAATTAATTGTATCAATTTAAACCACTTTAATCCACAATTTCAAATCCAAGAAACGTCATCTTTCGATGGTTTTGATTCACCAAAACATCCAGTAACGAAAAACAAAATCAATTTTACGGCAATTTATATTACATTCTCTGCCGTCTTTTTCAAAAAAACAAATGTCAGCAAAACGCAAACTGTACTATTAAAGGTATGTTATAAATTAAAAGTTACCTATACCTGTACATCTTTTGAACCTCCTTAGTCGGCAATTTCAAGTTTCATGATCTTTGTAACAATAGATGCATGAAATTGTCCAATAACAAAGAAACAAGATCAGTTGCATGTAAGGCAACTGTCATTGCATCCAATTTGTTAAGAACCTATCATGTGAACAACTTCTCTAATCTAGCATAAACAGTATTCCGAAATTGTCCAATTAAAGAGGTTTAAGACGGCAACACGCAAGCTCTTTTTGCACAACTAGCAAGTTTGTTGTGTAACATTTTGCAAATTATAGGTTATGCTTAAACTTGATACTTAACACATGTTATTATGCTCACTTTCCCTATGCTAATAAAATTCATATTTTTTTCCCTCAAAGTTTGGTACTCTGCACTACGCACAATGCTGTGTATCAGATTTATAAAAACAAATTTACAGAAAAATTAATCACCAGATAACATACGTATAATTTCGATTCCGTTTTCACTACTCCACACAATATAATAAATCTATAAATCATAGAAAAAAATTAATTCTCCACCACCATCACGCTTATCATTCGATAATTGACTACAATCAAGTACATTATCAATTAATTAATCGAGTTTAATAACCTTGTTTAAGATGAGTGTGCATCACTTTTCCAATTCGCATACAAGACATGATCACTCAAATTGTTTCAATCACATGGCCTTGCAGATGCCAATTTTTTTTTTATCAATATACATTTTGATATATATGTTTAATATAAAAATCAAAAATCGTTCTCCTCTTTTCGTGCTTCACTCTCTCATCACGTGTACCACTCCCTACTAAACTTGTTTTCGCTGATGTAACAGATTACGATGATCAGGTTATCACGTGCAGCAGGACAAGAAACAAAAAACTAGACATTAAAACCAAGAGTACCTGCCCCTGATTTATCGAATCGAATTGTTTATCATGATAAAAAAAAAATATTAACCAACCCCTTTCTTCACATGTGTTCCAATTACGAAATCAAGACTTTCCACCACTTGAAATGTGATGGAAAGTCTCTGTGGTGATGGTGGCAATTCTAACAAAAAAGAACATTTACCAAAGAATGGAAAAGTGTCATCTGATGAACACTTCACAAAATCTACGAAATCTTCAAGAATGTTTATCAAAGAGACAAACATGTTTATCTAACATGTCCTAAACATACACTTACAATCTAGTTATCGTTTGTCACAATTTAAAAAAAAATTATAGGTATTTAGGTTTGTGGTGTAGGTTGTTATTATTTATTATTTACTAATTAGTTAAAAAAAAATCGGATCAAGGTGACATGTCCCTATCATTGAGTTATATCCCACAAAAATTGATAACCTACATATATTCCTGTCGCTGCACAATAATTACAATCGTTATCACCTCCCATTTTTTTTTCAAGTGCTCTTACAAATCACATCGAGCGAAAACAATCGACATTTTTTTCATTTCAACTTTTGTCATCGCGAGCTGACCCAATGCACCAATTACAAATACGGCAGCATCTGATTTTTGAAGAAAAATTTCTATTGGTTCCTGAAATAGAAGCGTGTGCGAACACTAGTGAATAAGCCGGCTACCAGAACTGTACAAGCCAGATTTTCTAAACAAAGACAGGTGTAAAGCTGCTGCTGCTGCTGCTAGACCTGCTCATCACCACACTTCTGTCAATACACACAGTGACTCAACGCCTGACACACTGATACTTGTCATTCAATCTTTAACACAATATGTTCAGGAAGCGAAGACCCAGTGAAATATTAAGAACAATCTGGATAACACGTTTACACTGTTTAATTATCACATAACTGGGACTTATATCGAAATTGACAAAATTTCAAACAAGCTTCAGTGCCACGAATCATGTCGTGAAATTACAAATGGAAATATACAATATATTACGATATTAAATTTTACATACCAATGGTTAACAAACCCAAAAAGACACAGTTTAAATAATAAAACAATTATTTTAGATCTAATTCTAATTTCACCTACCATTATCATTTATTGAACATGAACTTAGGTTAAAGAAAAACAAAAACGCTGGATAACATATCAGTAGATGACTTTCACTAGGAAAAAATCATCAAAATTAGGGGTTATATTGAACAATCATTTTGTGTATCAAATAAAACGATCATCATGACATAACATACGAAATTTTTATAATATTTAAGTATACGGAGAGAATATTTGCCGTGCTACTGATTGGTGCGTTGTTGTTGATCGGGATTAGATTTCCCAGAAAGAAAACTTGGCACTGATAAATAGGAAAAAAAAAATTATACAGATTTTTAGCCAACCCCAAATTGTAAGATATTTTTTTTTTTTTGGTGGGGAATTACGGATTAACGAGTCCCATGATCCTTAAAAAAAATAAAAATCTTTTGTATTGTCTGAATATACTTATGCTATGATGAAATTGTGTAAAATGAATCAAATACTCTTTGACCCCCACCTCCTCCACAGATTTTATCAAAACTAATAAATCGTCAGATTAAAAAATCATACCATTATTTATTATCTCGACTATATTTACAATATTTTGTATATGAAAATACTAAATACTCACTACAATAAAGTATACCTAAAATCACTAATAACCATTATATGCAAATTTTAAAATAAAATAATTAGCATTAATATTTTTTAACCAATTTTGTTTTAATTTAAATTGAATTTATTAATACATTAGTTGCAAGGTGAAAATTTAACCAATAGTTGAGAAAAAACTTTACGTTAAACTATTAATTTTAACTAGGAAACATTTCTTTTTCATTAAATTTTAACCAAAAGCAGGCCCAATATTCTAATTAATCATCTGGGTAATTTTAATTAGTAAGGTTATATCAGATGCAAAATGATAAAACACTAGTAGGGGGATCTTTGACTGCTAGTTATCTAACCTGTCATCAGGCATCAGTGACTATATATTTATAAATTTTCTTTTAACTAAAATTTCAACCAAAATAAAATATTCTCGTCATTAATTAATGCTAATGTATTAAATTAATAGCACACATTTAAATAAAATTGTTTATAAAATTTAGTATACTTTATACATATAAAATTAATTCAAATACTATTTCTTCAATTAAAATAAATTAAAATCAATAATTATATTTTTAAATTAATTTTAAACGAATTAATTTGGCTAGTTAACCAAAAAAAATTAGCATAGTTTAGTGGTGAATCATATTATTAAACGCCATTTGACATCAGGGGGGGGGGGAAACGAAAGAAATGACAAAATTGAATTAATCGATTGGTACGTCAATATACATATAAATAAATAAACACTCAACCAGTGTTCAAAATTAGTCGCAATTGACATTCTCCAAAAAATGTCATCAATTTGCGACACTGTTAAACGACACTGCGAGGAGCAACAACATAATCATTGGTTTTAGTAGCCTCAATGACAGGGGTTGCATCATTGATTCCATTTACTCCACTTTTCTCCTCACATCCATAATGTTCGCAACAAAGATTCAAGAACCCCCTTTTACAGAAGTCTAAAAAAAAATATCTCAACTTCATACTGACCTTTATGAAAATAAAATAAATAAATAACCAAAAATAAATCACATTATTTCAAATAATATGAAAAAAAAGATTAACTCGTATACGACACTCGTTTGATATAATATAATACACGTGTTTCCCTCCTCGCACAAGGCGGCAAAATAAGAGCGTGCTTCTTTGGCTCGTAAAATAAATGACACCTTTTATGCGAGGTTAATAAAATCCGCGAAGACATTTTTATGTAAAAGATGACAAAGGAAATGTCAAAATATAAAATCAGTGCAAAATGAAGTTCGGGAGTGAGTTTGATATAAAGAAATAAAAAATGAAGATGTGGCTCACCTAGGAGAGACGTTTAGAGGCGAAGCAAACCGGCGCCATACTGGACAGTGCGTCTTCAGCACCACCAAGATGTACTTTTTTTTATGTGTATTTTTAGAAATAGCTAGAAATAATATATTTGTATATATTAAAACTGAACTATTTTTCACGTATATTAATGAAATGTCAGTGATATAATATATAATTTAAAAAAATAATACAAATTGAACGTAATTATTGGTGAAAAAAATTGATTTATATTGCAACATCCATCAAAGGCCGCGTTCACTTTGAATGCTTTTAGCACAAAAACCGTTCAAAAACAGTCGATAATGCTTTGTAACTTAAATAGATCCTATATAGTTTATTGACTATTTTTGGATGTTTATAAGCGCTTTTAATGTAAAAGGATTCAAAGTGAACGCACCCAAAATATACATTACAACTAAACGCAAGGGAGTAAATGCATTGAAAATGTCACATGAAAATATTTATAAAATATAATATATATTTTTTAAATATTATTATCAGAATAATAACAAATTAATTTTTAATTAGATGACATTTTGACAATTTAGATAACAACTCTATTATTAACAATACATGTGATAAAAATAATTTAAACAAAAATAATATTACAATTTAGATTTTCCTAACCGGAAAAACATAAAAAATAAAAACTCCAAAGTAGAACAGAACGAAAACAATACAAATGATAAAAACATAAGAAAGAATATCCTACCTTGGAACAACTGACCCGGTAGCCAAGAGACGAAAAATCCAACTCAAAACCCCACTTTTTGCTTTAAAAAATAAGTAGGGGCTTGGTCATAAAAAAAAATAAAAATGTAACACAAGCAAGACAAGACACTAAAGAAAAGACTAAACGTTTTTTCTTAGCTTTTTCTGTTATAAAGACACTATTGTTGTAGTGTCTTGTCTTGTTTATGTTTATTTTTTTTGTGATCAAGCCCCTAAAAAAAAGGGGAGCAAAACGTTTTTTCATCTTTTGGCTGTTGTTACAAGGTAAGATACTTATTTATTTTATCATTTGTTTTGTTCTACCTTAGAGTTTTTATTTATTAAAAATAATATTACTTAATTTTATTTTAATTATATTTATAATTTAGTTTAAAATTATAATTATTATTTAATTTCCAATAAAATTTAAAAAAAAATTAAATATATTTTAACTCAAATTTTGATAATAATTTTACAAACAAGGCGCGCAAAATAATTTCTCCCTTTTGTAACATATGGCACACATCCAAGATTAGTATAAAAATAAAAAATTAAATAAAATAAAAAAAGAGCTAGGAAAAAAAAACAACACAATTTTCCTAACATAGAGCACGAAGGAAAATTACAGCACTCCATTTAGGAAGTAGTAAAAAAAAACACAAAAAAACATTCTAAATTTTCAAGTCTTGTTAGTTGTTTGGGTTCATCGCGATCCGCGTCAAAAACTCGAGTTTTCCAATATCAACACAATGTCTATAAAACAACAACAACAACGGAACGGATGATAATGAAGTGTATCACACCACACCTATATATGGAAACAGGAAACCTTCTCTTCCGCAAATCGTCTGCTTGTAATTAGTCCTAAATTTTATTTTTATGCTTCTCATTAAAATTCTCAGAATTATATAAAAAAGTAATTAATAAAAATAATTATGATGGTATAGTTATCACTTCTAACATGTAAAAAAAAAGCATTACAACTTCAAAAGGAAAAGGAAATTATAAATAAGCAACATGGTGCTGAATTACTAGCCAACTTCAATATGTTTCTATTTTGGATTTTCAGAACTAGAAATGGTATGTATGTATGGTAGTATGTCATTAACAAAAATATATAAACTTAATTTTTTTTCTTGAAGTAGGTTTGAAACCATGTTTGAAAATGTTGGTATATTATATACCTATGAGAAATGATATATATAGTAACTATAATGTGATAAATTGGCATTGCAAGTGTGTGATTGCCCTACCAGCAATCATTCTATTGATTCTAAACTCAACTGGTGCCCATCATCCAATAAAAAAACAGTTTTCGTTAAATGAAGAAAATAATGTTTTATTATCGACGTGCGGCATGCGAAACGATTGCTTGTTAAAGGTATCCGTTTAGGGATGTGTAAAAAAAAAAATATTCCATCAGATAAATGAATAAAATTGGTGAGGCTACGATTCTGGAATTTAATGTATACAGGCAACTCCCGATTTACGAACCGGTATCCGTTCCAACAGGACCATCGTTATATGTTGTGTTCACTATATATTCACGATATATTTATTGTATAGTATGCCTTAGCATATGCATTTTAAAGCAATAAAACCATTTACCTTGAATCGCTTGAAAAATGTGCATTTCGCATCGAGTTGAGCTCATTTTCAATGTTAATACAGTATGTTTATTATAACGTATGTCTGCATCACATTTTATCGCATACAATATGCTACGTAAAAATTAAACTATAGAAAAGACAAGGGTGTCTCTTCGTCTGTGGTAATGCTTCCATGACAACAAGTAAAAACATACTTAACACACAAGGAAAACAATGCTAGTGTACACAAAGAGAACAATATCTCTATCTGTTATACCATTGGTTCTTAACCTGTGATCCATTGCCCTTATAAGGGGTCCGCAAAGAATTGAAAAAATGCTATAACTTATAAACTTTTGTATTTAAAATAGAAAGAAATCGTACAAATAAAATGAAAGTCTTTTTTCGTAGGCCGAAATAAATTGTGGTGGCCGCAACAACAACAGATGTTCAAAGGGGGTCCGTGTTAAAAGAAAGGTTTTAAGAACCACTGTGCTATACCATGGGTTACCTACTAGTATAAAATAAGAAATGAATAAAAAAAAATAAGATCTGTATGAATTGTGACGTTTGCTATGATACAGTGAATTTTGGTAAATAGACTGTTCGGAAACCAAGAGTTGCCTGTATATTTTACGTAAGAAAAACAAAACAAATTTAAGTTTAGTTTCATGGATCAAATGAATGGTGTTGTACAGTTTGTTATTTCACTTATGGCTTGCTATTAGCCAAACAAATATTTGGTGTGTTTGAAAGTTAACTTTATAATTAACATGTTTTCTTCTTTTCCAGTTTCACGGTTTCCTTGCTGCTTGACTAATATCTGCGGACTGAGGCCACTTTACGTGCTGTTCATCTTGCTTCAAGTGGTGCTCATCATCGTCCTGTTTCTACAGCTGCGAGGCATCGTCGACTTCATGAACGTTCTGAGCATGCATACGCTGCTGCCCAACACGAGCAAACACGTTCACTCTGTGCCAAACTTCACGTCCATCTTCCAGCTCAAAGACCTCAACTTGTCGTTTTTCAAGCAACACGGCAAGAAGTTGTGCTACACCGACGGGACGTTGTCTTTCCGAGGTGGCAGTTGCGCCTGCCACGCCGGCTGGCACGGAAACGAATGCGGCATACCGTCTTCCGTCTGGTTCGGCAAGAAGTTCGGACAGCTGTGGCCACGCAAAAAACCTCGTCGCATCATCCACGCGTTTCCAACCGGTCCGTCGTTGGACTTCTTGGAGATCCGGCTGCAAGAGTTGAACAAAGCGGTCGACGTGTTCATCGTCGCCGAGAGCAACGAGCCCGGTCACGAGCTCAAACTACCGTCGATCTTCTCCCCCGACAACTGGCTGGCCGAATTCATCAGCCGGTTGGTGTATGTGCCAAAGTCCGAAAGCCAACCGCTGGACGTCTTCCGTACGCAAATCCTTCACCACCTCTCCGACGTCAGGCCCGACGACATGGTGTTGTTTAGCGACGCCGACGAAGTGCCCACGTCGGACGTTGTGATGTTCATGAAACTATACGACGGTTTTCCGCAGAAGGTGGCTTTCCACTACCGCCAGCTGAAGCGTGGTTTTTACGGCATGGCTGCAAACGACACTAGCAGCACGAACCGCACGCCGTCCATCTCGGCCAGCACCATTCATTTTCTTCTCCGCGCCTGTCACGGAAACGAGAATTGCTTGGAAACTTACAACAGGACTAAAGACGTCATGACGCTCGGGACATCCAAATACCCCGCCGGCTGGAAATGTACACTGTGCGACAGTAGCGAATCGTTCCTGTCCAAGTCCAATGACTCGACGACGATATACAAATTCGCACCCGAATACGTGTTGAGGCATAAACGAAGGTTTCTGTATTTGTTAACGCCGACAGTATCGTCTACCGCGAGTAAAGCTTCCAATTCTAGTACCAAGCACAAGAAAACTGCTTCTTGAGGTTGGCTTCACAAAAAACATGACTGTGATAAAAAACAAACAAATAAAGTATATCTTCAGTGACGTGACATTATGCTTGACATTTATTACTATAAATCTGAAAATAAAAAAGACTAAACATTGGAGCATCCAGTTCCTTGATCGTGATATAGCTCAACGTGGATTAGCATATCCAGATGGTTTAGTGAGTGACACTTTTGGTTTTTAATATCGCTCAATGATCAGCGTATATTTGAACAGGAATGTTTTTGTTGTTTGTATTGTGCGTTAAAACAATGGCGTAATTTTATTTATTTCACCAGATTATGAAGACTTGTGCACGATTTTTTTATATATATATATATATATATATATCTATATCATTAAAATAATGATGCATAATAACTATGAAGCCGGAAAACTTAAATCAAGGGCATAGTTTGTATTTCAATGGAGAGAAAAAAAATACGATTATGTAACGACGATGATTACTCCGTTGTCACAGCTGTTGATAACAAGAACAAAAATAGTTTTCCGCATCTTGAAATGTGTTTTACAAATCAAGTCAAAGCTAGTAACAAAAAGATTATTTCATATTTATTTTTTAAAAACAAGGCTTATCATTTTTTTTTTTGGTATGCATTGCTATGATGCTGTTACAATATATAAATATCATTGGAAATAAAAAATGTTTTCTGTTACTAATGACGTGGTCTGCTGCTTACATATTTCTTAAATTTATTAACTAGCAATGGCCCCACGGTTTCATCTGTACACTGTTCTGGAACAGCTGACACCTGAATGATTTTTTCATAAATGATACATAAATAAATTCGAATGAAATTTGTATTCTCTAATGGTTATTCTTTCCAGATAACTGATAAACAATTAATTTAGAGAAATCTCCTTATGGTTATCCAGAACGGTTATATTCTTGAACAAAATCGATTTCATTTTCAGTCACATTACAAAAAAACAACAACTTAGAAATCAGTTCGGTAGTTCTCAAAATTCTGCATCACAATGCTCAAAAAGCATTTGTCTTTTATATATAGGAAATGATGATCAGTGCAAATTCTCATTATAAAGAAATAATGTATATTAACCCCTGGCCATTTAGTAGACTTCCCTTCCGCAGTCAGCCTGCAACACGACGGTTAGTGCCGTGACCAGGATTTGAACCTGGGCTAAGTTCTGTGTACACCATAATCTGTCATTTGTTCAGTTAAAATAGTGTTGGTTATTTAGATCAGCGTTTCCTAATTAAAAATTTGGGACTTGTTTTATTTTGTATAACAACTGAACCCCTCAACTATTTTTTGCATCATGGCACATAATTGAGGAACACATTTCCAAAATGTCTTACCTCCACTTTTCATCATCTTTTGAGTTAAGAGGCTCTGAAAACTATCTGGGCATCGCTGATTCCAAATATTTTTATCTTCAAGACTCAAAATTTATTTCCTACTGAAAACCACATTTATACGCCAAGTCTATGGTGAATAAAAACCATTTCCTGAAAAATCGTATTTCATGGACCTAAGATGTTTTGGAAATAGCTCTTCAATGCATACATTTTATTATTTTTTCGCAGAACCTTTAATTTACCTCATGGAACCTTATTTGGAAAACACTGGATTCTATAGTAATTGAATATCAAGAATAGGACTACATATTGCTGCCTTTTTCATTGTAATTTTCCACTTAATTGGTCAATCAATATTGAAGTCACTTGATATTGAACAATCAAATGGTTTTCATCCCAAACTCCAATCAACGGCAAATCAACCTTTTTCATGTCAATTAAAACTTAAGAATTTCCACACAGGACAACGTAATTATCAAACGTGGATGCATTATTATACCAAGCTTAAACTGGTTGTAAATTTCCATTCTTGTTTATTTTGTTCCACTTGACAGCAATTCTATCCAGTATTGTACATATTAATAAAATAAACAGAATCCACTACTACATAAAATATTAGGTTTAATTTTTTTCTTCAAAAATGCAACAAAATTATCCTATAACACGGTGCTCAGCATTAATTCTAAATTTAATTGGAAACAGTATGGTACAGCAGAAAATAAAAATAACTCTGCAAATACCGCAACGCCGCATCAATCGTAGGGAGAAGAAACTGGCAAAAATTACTGTTTATCCATCAACATTGCTAAGCCATAAAAGAGATTCAACAAAAATTCTTGAAAAATTAAGATTTCCAGATAACGTTTTTAGACGTTCAACTGATTACAAAGTATCTGTTTGTATTCGTCCAAATAGAAGCCCCCCTTATTTTTTCCCTCTCAAACTCTCATTAGTAAACAAAAACAAATCGATCGTGTATTTAATTTAACGGTCGATCGATCCTCAACGTAGCCGTGTCGTGACACTTTTTTGTCTTGGCCTCTAATCTCCTGGCATACATCACAAGATTTCATTGCCTCCATTGGATATTCTTAGACATGGCCATGGCACGTAGCCAGCCAGTCGGACGATATTCTCTTTTATTTTATTTTTTTATATATATATCTTTTTTCATCCTTCAACCAACTGGCTTCTGCTGGTCACGTTTTTTAATTCCTTGGTTCCATAATATTTTTCAACTAATTCCCCTTATTGTCGATGAATCAGTCATCCATCAAGACATACACCATCATTATTAGTCTTGCAATATAAGGATGACAACACATCCGCCCATACGTTCAATAATAATATGAACACCGTCACGTGCCAACGATTTATGAATAGAAACCGAAAAATAAAAATAAAATTTTAAAGCTGCTACCGACAGTTAACGTGTCAAAACGTTCATTTTGCTTGATACAAAATTTTTTTTTCTGCACATTCGTCATGAATCATAAGATGAATTTTAAGACTCTATGACTCCAGAATACTTGGTCAGTTCAAAAAAAAAGAAATTCACCTAGTCAATGTCACAAGGTTGTGCTATAACTGTACATTACATCAAATTCAACCAAAAAAAAATATAAAATAAAATTAATCACACTGACATTACAAAACGCATGGTCACACCATACCCATTGTATGTTAAAACATGGATTACCAAAAAGCTCATTATCAATGAAACCTTCAGGGAAAAGGATTAAAATAAAAATGGGAATTAACTCGATATTGTATGCCAGGATTAATCGATATCCCAATCGGTATTGTCACGTTCGTGCTTAACGTCCATGATATTTCAAAATTACTACACCACTTTTCTTTTACGCATCAAAGAATATCTTTGAACCCATCTGGCAGCAACATTGCTTTCTGAAACAAATTCAACAGGCGGCGTAACGACTACAACGTAAATCAAGAACTGCTACTACTCCACAACTGGTTATTGTACGTCCGTCCGTTCTATTTGGGCGGAGAATAAATTAGGAGCGTTGAACTGTAACCATCTATTAATCTTTCTCAAGCATTTTTAAACCCTTCAACATGTATCCAAAAATAAACAAGTCGAACAAACCATTTGTTAACTAAAACCACTTTCTAGTCACTTGTTTGGAGCCTATCCCAGTTCTGTCACAAACTGTGACAACGTTCCTAACATCCATGTGCTATTAGACCATAGAAAACCTCATTTTTACTTAAAATATGATTATGCATGTGCTCGATTCAAGTTCCACGATGCACAATAAACAACGGATCAATTATAAACCACAAAACATCAATCACCATACACGATGTTATAATGACCATAGCCGAGGCTAGGCACTCAATTTTAATTGCACTAAACCGCGATCGAGCAATTTAGATGATGAATTGATTTACATGGGCAACACTTAGCGACCTTGAAAATGAATTATTTACAAGTTAAATTCATCTTAACCAATCGGCTTCCTTTTGAGTCTCCAGTACTTGCCAGAAAACCTCTTTCCGAAGCTTCCATAAACAAAAATATATATTTAAAAACAAAAAACATTTAAGTGCGCACCACATCACATTATCAATTAATCAGTAACGAGATACCCATCAATGAATAAACTTAATCCAGCATTCATAATCTAAAAGGCCCTCATGACATCACATACAATTTTTGGTGTGGCAATTCAATCGATTTGTGGACAACTATGACATCAGCTTCTTGTCAACCAATTTGACTTACAATTGACTGACTAAAGATTTGTGTCAGGAAACCATAAAAGTGTATGGTTTGGCAATACTTAGGAAAATTGCACCTATACATATATTAACTACAGGTAGAATCTTACTAATCCAGAAAACCTGGAACCACAAATTTTTTCGGATTAAAGAATTTTCTGAACCAGTGAACCTTGGAGAAAAATGGCAAAATAAACTGTAAATTAACAATATATATATATAAAAAACTATACAGACTATTACTTTTACTGTATATTTGACAATTATGAACCACTGATGCCGGATTAGTGAAGTGCAACCTGTAGTAAAAATCCCATCGACAATGACCAGTAATTTCAATCCATAATTCATTGTTTCAACTCATGTTGCCCGGTAACATTCATGGCCAATACATGTAGCAACCACGTTTTTCAGTCAACTGGTGTTTTTAATTGTTGCCATGGCACCATAGCAGCCCTGGCACCATAGCAGCCCTGGCACCATAGCAGACCTGGCACCATAGCAGCCCTGGCACCATAGCAGCCCTGGCATTTTATTATACAAGATTCCATGTTAGTCTTTAATGAATAGCTTACCTTTTTTACCTATCTGCTGCACGATCACGACACACTAAAACTGTCCCCAAACAGCCTGCAAATGTGTAGATTAAAAAACAAATGAAAGGCGGAACAACACACCTTGATGCTAAAATAAAAAACAATTCCAGCGAAATTAATCCTCACCGCAGTTGCATCCCGTCGTGAATCCAACGAAAATTAATACACTGCACTACACTTCCATCTGCAGGGAAAAAAACAAATGAAAACAAAACATGAAAAAAAAACAAACAACAAAAACGCAACCTTAAAATAAATTTTGCGAATAATTTTTATCTTAAGATTTATAACAAATTTATTACATAAAATGATTTTTAAGACATGCTATTCATTCTTCTTCTTTTCTCTTAATTGTTATCTGCAACAGGAAATAAAACATTTCCAAGCAAATGTGAAGCTGTACAAAATATCTCTTGATGTAATGTGAAACCAGATGCGGAGCCGGTCGTCGTTAATTCCTCAAGTGTACCAAAGTCACATTTGTCACCAAATTCGTATATTTACAAATGAGAAAAAAAAAAAAATTTTTTTTGTCCTTCTTGTCGTGCATGAATCCATTCTTTTGATAGTCAAAACAAGAGGCAACGACACTTAACCATCAAGTAAAAAAAAATAAACAACAAAAATTCACTAATTTATGATGTCAATTTATGTTTGTCGTGCGACACACATTGCAAGAAGCCAATTCATTTTTTTTTGTCTTTTACGAGTAATTCCATTTTAGAGAACAAACGCCGAGTTAGCTTTCCAACTATCCCAATACCGTAACTATCGAACCAGTTAAAAAAAAACAAAAAAATTCCTAAATGATATCGCAAACGTCAATGTTAGCATGAAGTCTTATTTACATAATGCAAAAAAAAATAAAATAAATGAAATTGAGTGAAATGCTTATGTTAATTATATGACAACACTTCGGAGCAACGGCTTCCACTGGAAAAAAAAAATAATATATATATGATAAAAAGTCGAATTTGTCGTTTTTCTTTCTATTTCCAGTTACGATGAAAAAATTGAAAACAAAAACGAACTTTTTTTCCACCCTCATCTTTTTTTCTCTTTCTTTCCCAATCGGGAGACAAAATCACTGCCTGAACGCTACTACGAGCACCAAAATCAATGAAACGCAAATTCAAGGGCATTCACACTGTCGGAATCTATTGAAAAAAATTGATTAGACTGCCAACGAAAGACCAGTCTTCACGCGAGATGAAGACTGTCGCGGTGTGTTACCGGCTCAGGCTATGAGATCGCTCCCGCAGTCCGTTTTTTGGCTGCTCTTCGACACGATACTCGGAAGGAAGCTTGTCGAAAAAGGGATGCTTCAACGCTTCGGTCAACGTGATGCGTTGCGAAGGCTCGTACTCCAGCATTTGAGCTATGACGTCAAACAGCTGACGATGTTCTTCATCTTCGTTAAGCAGGTACCTCTGTGAAATTTAATTTAACGTTCGAGATAATGATGCAGCAAAAGATTATGGCAACATTTTCCTAAAAGCTCCAGTTAAATTTTAACCACGCATGCTATGCATAAATTTCATATAAACATGGGTCCGGAAATGCATACTCATTTGCATACCGTACAGCTATTATGTGCAGCAATTACATTTCACACTGCATTATTTCAGACGGGAAGAATTTCTGGACCAACATTTATATGGAATTTTCGCTATGTATTGATGTGCAGTATGTGGTTTAAAAGACCATTTGGGGTCACCCTGTATAATTTTCCCTTGTTCTATTGAAATGTAAGAAAAAAATAATATTGTTTTTCCCACTTTTTTTCTATTTAAAAAAATTATCACAAAATGGGAATTTCATCAACAATTTCTCGTTACTCCCAAATTTTACCACCTAATTATCTTTATCACATTTACACACGTTTTAAGACGTCATTCATATAAGCTTGGATTTTCATAGCCTAAACCTGACATCACCATACTGAAAATGTAGCAAAAAAAAACCCAAACAAAGAAATGAAATAAAAATACGAACCCTCAATGGTTTGCAATTTTCCCGAACGTATCTACCCGCTGAACTCTTTTCGTCCCATTCCAGACGTCCGTGATAAAAATACTTAGTCCTGAAAAAATCATTCAATAATAGTTGAACTTTCAAAAATCAATTAAAAAAACAAAAGAACAAGTAATCAACACATTAATGAAACTTTTACTTTCACACATAAAACAAAAACAACTCACTTCGTTTTCCTACACATTCTGTATGGCAGTGGTCCTAAAATACGCTCCATCATAGCTAGGTGTTCACGATTATCATGCGTCTACGGAAAAAAAAAAAAAAAACCTTTGATATAGCCATCTCACTTTCCGACCACGTTTATTTCCCCCCCGTGAAACATGGAAAAAAGCTGCCATCGTAACTTACTTGAAACAATGTCATTCCGAGATAGAGTTCAAACAAAATACAACCGATGCTCCAAACATCGCACGGTTGTTGCCATCCTAATTCTATGCAAAAAAAAAAAAAAACACAACATAATTTATAACGTTGAAACTATCAAGAAACAACAAACGTGCAAAAAAATAAAAACAATGATAATTATATAAAAATCCAAAGTTACCGAGTATGACTTCTGGAGATCTGTAATGCCTCGTGGAAACTATGGTACTGTGATGCTCGTGATCAAACGTCGCGGAACCAAAATCGATTAATTTTATGTGCGTTTCTCTAACCCTTCTAATGTCTCGTCTCTGCAAAACAAACAGAAACAATGAACTATCTACCAAAGTCGATTAGACCAAATTTTAATCAACCCAACAGCAGCCAAAATGTTTTTACAAATGTGATTCTTACTTTCTTGTGATTATATGTCACTTCATAGTCAGAATTAACAAACAAAATGTTTTCAGGTTTCAGATCCGTGTGCGTCAACATGTTGTCATGAAGAACTGAAAAATAAAACAAAAAACAAACCACTGAGAAAATGTTTTGCATTTCACGGTCAGAGTACTCCGTAAACACGTTATACTGGCATTCCAAAAAAACAAAAACAAACCCTGGCCAAATTTTAATCACAGATGTTAAGCATCAAAACAACTAATCTGTATAAACATAGGTCTAGAAATGCATACTCATTCACATGCCTATGCATTTACACGACTACAGCGATTGACAGATTTATACATTTACATGACTTCAACCTGTTATCTCAGAACAGAAGCATTTCTAGATCCATGTTTACAAGGACTTTTTGCTTTGTTTGATGCGTAGCATCTGCGATTGAAATTTAACTGGACCTTCTAAAAACAATCTGTATAAAAATCAAGGAAATCACAATCAATCGCTTACATTTCACAGCATAACACAGTTGATATGCAATGTGCCTGACTTGATCCAATGGATATGGCTGATAGTTGTTGTCCTTCTAGAGAAAAAAACGTAAACCACCATCAACAAAGGTTTACCAAACCAATCACTACGTCCTAATAATAAACCCAGGAGTAAAAAGAAAATTACATCATTTACCAAGAAATCGAACACACTCAATCCAAGCATTTCAAATGCTATGCACATATGTCCGTGATAATCGAACCAATCCAGCATCCGAACGCAAAGGCTGTGTAAAGAAAAACGTTTAACCGACGTACCGAGAGGGCAGGGAAAGGGGAGGAGGAGGAGGACGATAAGTTTTATTCGACGACTCGAAACATTTCGCAACAGCCAAAAAAGATACCTTCACCTTCAACGTGTATGAAATGCTAACCAATTCGTTTCAAAACATCTTCTCCCCCAAAAATAACGCTCAATGACAACCAACGTGACGTAACTCGTCAAAAAAAAAATAAGAAGGTGAAGCCTGCTTACTATTTGCCGTCCGGATCCTTTTCCGCTAGTTTTTCCAGCACGTTGATCTCCAGTTTTGCCGCTTCCCGATATTTTTCCACATTCTTTATAATCTTCAATGCCAGAATTTGCTCACTGGAAAAAATTCAATCATCGCAACGTTTAACGCGTTCAGAAATCAATTAATTAATCGAGGGCACGAAGAGAAGAAAAAAGTGAAAGCTGAAAAAAACAAAAATCTTTTTTTTTTGGAGAATATTCAACAAAGCCAAGTTGTGTTTCGCTACATCTAATTTTAGGTGTTTCTATTAACAGAAACCTTTTAAAACTAAAAAGGGAAGAAAAAAATGTCCAAAATAAGCCCACAAACAAAATATCAACGTTCCACTACAACCAAAAACAAACTTCAACACCATTTTCACCCTGACTGAATTCACAAATATCTGCAAATAAATATCAAAACCAGGGCTAAGCAAACAATTCAAACCAAAATAGATTACAAGATAAAAACTTCGCACCTTTGAAAAGGCCACTTTTGAACTGATACAAAACTGCGGTAAGCACATAAATGAAGAGCTTATTTCCAAAACGTCTTATGTCTTGAAACTCACTTTTGATCATTTTTACGTCAAAAAAGTTCTAAATGTCTTGAAACTCACTTTTGATCATTTTTACGTCAAAAAAGTTCTAAAAATTATCTCTACATCGCCGATTCAAAATGTTAATTTCAAGACTCAAAACTTATTATTTCCTACTGAAAAGCACTTTAAAAACACATTTGTATGTAAATGTCTATGGTCAAATGAATAAAATTAAAAAAATTGGACGTTTTGGAAAAAAATTCAATTATGTATAAAAAAAATACGACCATGGGTCATAAAACCCAAAATTTTCAGCGTACTAATAAAAAAACTAACCAAACTATTTTATATATCTTAAAAAAAAAATAATCAATGTGACAAAAATTGTAATTATCCTTTTGTACGCTATTGGAAAAACTACTGTATACATTTTCCAAACCAAAGAAAATGAGAAATCGAAGAAAAACAAACATCACATCCATAATAAAAATAATATGCAGTCACACGTAACTACGAAAACACAATCACCACCATGCAGAGAAAAAAAAACGAACTTGAACTATTAAACGTAATTAACCAATTAACGAAATATAAGAATTAATAAAAAGGATACTTACTGTTGCAAATCTTTCACTTTGACCACTTTTCCAAAAGTCCCTTCGCCAAGGGTTGTAATAATTTTGTCTGCAAGAAAAGAACCAAAGAGTCATTCCTGCGCTACGATGGGGGAAAACTCATCTGAAAAGGTTACATGTTTGACACGTATCTTACAGCTTCTATTCCGAGGCGTTTGAAACCCTCGGTGAAATCATCAGCTTTTTCAAATCAAAAAACAAAATGACAACAACAACAACAAAACACTACGACTTTTTGTTTAAGAATTTTTTCCCTTACTTTTCTAAGAGAGACAGACATGTAACAAACCCCTCAGCTTCAGATGAGTTTTTGGTAAGAAAACACCTTATACTATTATATATATATATAAAATGCTAAAATTAAAAACATGTAATATTCAGCGTAGACTGGGCTACTAAAACCGCTTTCATCTAAAATAAAACGATTTAAGGCACATGTGAGAAAATGAATGAATTTTAAACACGACGCACGTGATCTCTTTTTTTAGCGACTGATCACGAATAGGAATAAAATCACAAGAAAAAAGAAATTCTGCATATATATGTATATAAAACTATGTATAGCCCTCCCCCGAGAGAAACTGTGTGAAATTCGTTAGGTCGCCATTGGATAAACTATATGACCAAAAAAAAAATTATATTTCTTTTCATCCCATTAAACCCATACCCCATGACATGGCCTCAAAGGGGTTATGTATATATTTACGTATACACACTTTCTGCTCCGTGGTATATTTTTTTTACCGATAAATAAAAACTAAAAAATAAATAAATAAATAAATAAAAAAAGAAAAGATATGGTAACCTATACGTCAAAAAAAATGAAAAAAATTTTTTTTGAGGGCTGAAAAAAAGGAGGGATACTGTGTAATATGGAGTGGCTAAACTAAATATTTTTTACGAGATGATGTGTACATCGGTCTTGCAGGACATCGCCATGATGATAGATCAGATGGCCGTCTTCGTCGTCTTCAACACTCGGCGGTCTAGAGCTGTGCTCTCGGCGACTCTATTTTGTTCATCGACCAACAGCACACCCGGGCCCAACGTGACGCCATTCGGGATTCATTAATGAATTTCAACGTCGACGTCATCGGTTCAGGTCAGCAACCACCACCATCAGCACCAGCATCGCAGCACATCAGGATCCACAATTCGACGACGTCGCGTATTGTTGGTTGAAGGAGAAGCGTGTTTGATTGAGTGACGCCATTTTGCATTCACGTTCCGAACGGGTACATAGTAACGATAACAAGGGAGGCATGGCCATGTCAACAAGAGCATCAACAAAACAGAGAAGAATAGAGATACAAGTTAGGTTGGAGACAGCAGAGCAACAGAGACGTATCGGCATTTGGATACGCACATAACGTGGGCAAATTGTTAAAAAAAATATATATATATATATATAATCAAACGACTTTTTGGTCTGACTTTCAAACAAACCAAACTGTTAATGACAGTATACGCAAAACTACAAGATTGAAAAAAAAAAAAAATATATGTATATGTATTATACTAAAACAAAACTAATACGGCGTATCCGATCTTCAAAATTACGCTAGGGACCAAGATGAAACAAAAAACTATATTATGGGAAAAAAAATAAATAACAAACCAACCTCTGCTTAGCTGCTGTTTCCCAAACACCCACAGCCTGCAGTTACAACAACACTTCAGTACCCATTCAGTAACAAACCCCTTTCACCCCAAACAAACCTTTTCAAGGACTTTCACTACACACACGATGTTCCTAATGTCACTATCTATTGGGCAACATAAGGCGACATTTCAAGCGAACGTTTTAATGACATGGCTACATGCAATGCAACAAGTGAAGTAACTGACATTTCAATATAACTAATAAATCATGTAAAGTTGTAACACTAAATCTATATGCTATATGTGCATATAGTGTCCTAAAACGTTTAATGGAAATTCAGCTGGTTTTGCCAGATAACAACTTCAATTTTAAGACACCCCGTACATAAGTGATGAGCTGCAATAATTATTGCGCTTATTTCCAGCTATAATTCACAATCATCAATGAAAACCTAATGAGGCCGCGAATCGACCGGAACAAAAATGTAGGAGTCCCTAACTTGAGCACGTGATGTGTATCCTCACCCAGATCTTCGAACAGCCGTTCACACCAAGAAACCAGTACGCAACTTGTTCCCAGGTGAGGATCCCCCAGTCAGTCGACCACAGTACCAAAATGATTTAGCAATTTCTACCCTTTTTAATGTACAAAAACACTCGTTTTTGCGGTAACTCGTTGCTGGAAAGTTACTAAGCATCGAACGAAAAGCTCAAAATGACTACACTTGGGCCAGCTTGCAAAGAAATCTTTCAACACATCACATCTCATACACACACACAAGCTAACTGCCATACACTTAAACGCAGCCATAATTACATGGCACTGGACCACCGGAACAACAACACCGTCGTCGACATCAACATCATCCTCATGTTCAATCTCTTCCTCCACTTTTACACGAGTTGAGAAGCGGTGAAGAAAACTGGAGCAAGAGTAGAGCACGTCGTCGTCAAACAGTTTGTACGACTTTTTCCGCGACATGCTTCCCTACTACGACAACTTCCATTCCAACTTGCTTCAGCCACCGACAGAGTGGTTCTGGCAAATGCTCTCTAAAAATAACAACAACCTCACCCGCCGAGTTCCTTTTGCTCAACCTATCGCCTGCCTTGGGCCACTCGTCACTTAGGAACGTGCACAAAAAGAACTTTCTTCTTTCTCAAAAATTTCTCCACTGGGGCCAACCAATGGGGGGGCTCAATATTTTTTGGGACGTAGCCATCGTTGTCATATAAATAAAAGTATTATGCTACCTAGGTTGAAAAATCGCATTTTCTCTTCACACGTAGAAACGAACTTCCTGTTATGCCGTAACCCGCACGGCAGTTTAGCCACAATAGGCAACTGCGTCAAACGAACCAACGACTATGATAATGATTGAAACGTTAATTTCGGAATATGAACTTTTGATCAATCCCTACAAAAAAATACGACATCGCTACACTACCATCTTCATAAAACAGCGGAAAAAATATATATGAAAAATGCACTTAAGACGAAAATTGATCGACACAAAGTTATTGCATCTAGTTTTGAAAAAAAACAAAATCTTGGAAAATTACCTCGAGTATAAGAGTGGAAAAAAACAAAAACAAAACGCCTGTGTTACATCACTAACCACGCACCTGAAGCCAAAACAAAACCGACGTAATACCAAAGAATTTTGTTCACATTTTCCCATAGGCAAGTATACATTACTAACGATCCACTACAATCCCTAGTTGAATATGTTACGCTACTTAAACTGCAATTTATTTCGAAACATCATATTTGTCCAGCCAACACAAATGCACCGGGATTTTTTCTTCTCTTTCATTTTGTTAGTCAATCTTACCTTGGATTCATCCAAATATAGTTCCAGCTCCTCTGTGTTTTTACTCATCGCAAAAAAACAAACAAAAACAAATCAAACAATTTTTAGGAAACCCGAAAAAAAAAAAAAAACCCTGTACAGGGAGAAAAAAAAAAACGAGGAAAAACACCACAGTGGAACTTGTTTCCGAATAAAGTTCAGCAGTTTAGTTTATCGCTGCTGTGACAATTTGGGTGTCATCCTTTGGCTCCTCGAGACAATCCCAGCAACATCCATGCAAAAACATCCACCTCGGCTCTCCTCATCGCCAACTGACTTTCTACATCTGGATAACAACGTGGTTGGTTGATGGTTCCAAAACCTCCAACCTCTTGAGCCAAAAACCCCTAAAATAGCTGTAGGGTTAGATTACAAGTAGACTCTGCACATGGGCATCTGCAAAACCGACCGGTCCATTCTCCGCCAGGGAGGGGAAGAAGCGAGGGTGTGTAGTAGATGTAATGAGGCATGCCATCACTTGAGCAAGAAGCCAGAGAGAACTTTGGTCCTAGCCATGGACCAAAGGAATCCTTTCAAAGATAGTCTTACCCAGGTTTTCTGGAGCAGGCGTGAATGATGATAAAATGTGAACGCGTCATCCGCTTATTTTAAAACTTTATTGCGCCATTCCATCCAATGTCATCTTTGTTTCATCTCCTAAGCGGCATACACTTTTTTTCTCTTTCTTTGTTGTTCTTAAAGGTTACTCGCTAACAAGCAAAACCTCGCATTTCGAACATAAACATACTGTGCAGTCTACTGCACTGAGACAAACTGACCAAGGATTTGGAACAAAACTGTTGGAAACATTTTCAGCTCCTCCAACTATTAAAAATCCATTTCTAAGCATATTTTACCTGTTTTTAAAAATAAAATAAAAGCCTGCGAAACAAATAACTAATCTAATGCTGACATCGCTCGCACACAAACACCCACACCTCGTAATGCTGACAAGCTTGCACACTTAAACTACAGTTGTTACCGAATATTGACCAATGAGTGTTGTTGTAACTGAGGCTTCTTTTTTCTTTGCTTTTGCTATGACCAAGTTATATTCAAATTGGTCAACAAAAAAATTTTTTTTTTAAAAAAAAACAAAAAACAACTGCATCATGCTACGGGGGGATTTCTCCAGTGTATGTTTGTTTACGTAACCAACATCGTTTGCCCTACAACCATCGACATGTGTAGGAAGAGGAAAAAAATAAAGCCAGCCTCACTCATTGCTTGCTAAAAAACGCAACAAAAGCGCATTTCAATACCTGCAACCACCTGTGCGCAACAGTAATTAATCAAAAGACGCCACTTGTACCACAATGTCGGCTCTTGAAAGAACCAACGCATTTCCCGCCCAACTGCGTAGGGAAGTTCATACGCCATGAAGTCCGCCTTCCATCGATTCCGGAACTCACCTCAGAACTGTAACTGGGAGTGTAATGCCGTCTCTGGTGGCGACCTCGGTGTTTGCGGTAGTGACGGCTGCTGTGCGATCGGTATCTCGAGTTTCCGGAATCTTCATGATGATAGTGATGGTCACGCTGTTTGCTGTGATGGGTGGTACGGTCACTTCCATAGTCCAGATAGCTGCGGTCGCTATCTTTATCTCTACAAAGTAAGGTGAAAATGTGAGAATGCTGAGTGAAAATGTAACCACTCCCAAACAACGTTCAAAATTTGTAAACAAAACGTACGCCCTTTCGTTGCAAATTAAATTTATATCAGAAAAAGTAAAAAACAAAGAAACCGATACCAAATGAGCAACAAGAACATGCTCAATTTTATGCAAGATCTGCATATGCAATTTTGCTTAGGGAACAAAAATCCTCCCAAATGTTCACATTATGCATGCGATTTTTTTCCTCACTATCCTGCAATTCTGTTTTGTGCACAGTGAATGACTGTTATTCTAGTTTATAAAAATTTCAATTTATTCAAAGTTGTATAAACCAGGGCTGTGGAGTCGCTTCATGAAACCTTCGACTCCGACTCCGACTCCGACTCCTAGGTTTATGAAACCTTCGA